>SNQJ01S0032392.1:55759-88128 GCA_010110895.2 Picea sitchensis | reverse complement strand
GCAAATAAAAGAGGAGAAGACAATCTAAGCTCACAATAAACGGCTTATCAATTTAATGAATGCAGGCAGTGTATTAGAATGGAGTGGTCATTTGGCACATATGCAAAGATTAAAGCAAACTTACTCAAAGATTTATTAGTCAACATTCCTTTCCGATATTTGGACATTCATTTCTACAACCCTAGTGGGGGAGTACAGATGCTTGAAAAAAGAAAGAACAGATATATCATTCAGTTTTATTTTTTAAAATCATTGTATCAGTATCTAGGATTCCCAGAGTTGCAAATAAAAGAGGAGAAGACAATCTAAGCTCACAATAAACAGCAGGCAGTGTATAAATACGGATATTACCAAAAAAAAAAAAATTCCACTTATTCGTTACCTTCACTCCCGATCCATTCATCTATATTGCAGGCAAGCATTAGGAAACCGAACAGAGGCTGCACAGTTATTATTACTTTGGGTAATTTTTATGTGAAAAACTTTCGTTGGAGGACAGTTTTGATATATGTACTATATATACACATTATTATTGATATATATATTAATTGAATTGACTTAGTGTCTCTTTAACCAGCCTTCTCTGTCATCTTGATTTTGTTGTGTGCTATTTACTTTCTTAACTATATTCTTAATCGTAGTATCATAGTTGGCTATATTCTTAATAGTAGTATCATAGCATTGTGATACCTATATGGTCTGTGAAGGAGTTCCTATTTAGAGGAGTGAGAGCAGCCGAGTCGTCCAGGAGCCAGCAGAAAATATTTCGTGCCTTGGTGAAGAGATCAGATCTATCTCGAATAAAAGTCACCAGGTTGCCTTCATAACTGATCCACAGTTGCAGTAGCAGATTGCCGAAGAATCTGCACGCCGAAGAAAGCAAAGAACCATCGTTGTGTTGGAAGAAGGCGCTGGTAGGCGTTTGCGTTTTTGTTAAAGAAGAACATACGGCGACAGAGAATAAGCCATGCCAACAAGTGCAATATCAGGAGCATATTCGCTCCACAGAGAAGCACTGCGTTAAGTCATATTATAGGCCTTTCGAGGTTTAGCGATATTAAATCTCGGCATATCAGTAGCATATTCCCGAAGAGAAACAGTTACAACAACTCCGATAAAAAGAAAGCAAGGATTGTAAGACTCTTGGGGTTCACATCGTTTTTGAGATTTCTGAGCAAAAGAGCGTGCTGAAATAATGTTGAAGATGGAATGCAACAAAGAATTTGGGGTTTTACAGAAACATTTTTTATTTTTAAGTTTGAAAGTCAGCTAATTTTAAAAAAATTTAAATTATTTCTTTGGTTTTGTGAAGAGATAATTTATTTTGGAGAAAGCCTTATAAAAAAAAGCCATTTCCTTTATTTTAAAGCAGGTCGTGTAAGATTGCCCATGAATATTAGGAGTTGTCGCTATTGTTGGTGAGTTGAGCAAGAGATAGTTCTGAAAGTTTTGAAGTGGAAAATCAGTCATTCCTTGGAATAGGAGAATTCTTCCATTGATATTTAGGTTTTCAATTTCTATATTTTATCAACTGTGTTTGTGATTGTTCAGAATTTTTATTTGTGATACTTAATATTTTTCTTTCTGTAAGTATCAAATAATGAATAGAATTATGTAAGTATCAAATAATGAAAAGAATTATGATTGTAAGTGGGTGCATTTTTTTGTTGAAGCTAAGACTTCTTTTGAGATGAAATTTTTCTATTGTCCAGAACTTGTTTCTCTTCATAAATTTCAGCAATCTGTTCACAATAAACAAAATCAGTGAAGTCAATGAAGTTGATAATGATGAGATGATAGATCAGTGTTTTGATCTTCATCTACTTATATATACAGGTGTTGCATCTCTTTTTGGCCATACTTGTTAATGATGGTCAAGGGAATAACATCAAAAAAATATAGTCAGGTTCCAAGTTTTAGAGCCTATGAACAAATGATTAAGTATGCATCCTAGTTCATCGTATGCCACCTTGTTCTTGAACACAGTGTTGTTGATATGGTTTGTGGTTGGCCTTGGGTTGTGGTATTGTTGTTGATATGGTTTGTGGTTGGCCTTGGGTTGTGGTATTGTTGTTGATATGGTTTGTATTAATCCTAAAACCATTCATAGTTTTTAGAGCCTTGAGTTCTTGATAGTTTGTGGTCAGCTTAAAACCACCAATTAAGCATAAGACATGAAGTTCTACTTTCATATTTTTGAGCTTTGAGGTCTTGTTATTTTATGTTCAACTTAAAACCATGTCATTTAGTAGAACACATCAATATCTGCTAGACATTTGGTTTGTGATCATCCCTAAACCACCCACCATATTGGATTTTGATCATCTTAAAACCACCAAATGAGTTTGTGGTCATTCTTAAACCACCAATTTAGTAGAAGCTTTCATGAGTTGCTTTTTTTTTAGAGTTTTTTTAACAAGAATGAACTTATGATTAAGGGAGGATGTTGAAAACTACTATAATATAATTATCTTACCCTAACTATCATACTTTTAGAGGAAAGTTGTGATATATGTACTATATATACAGTATTGATGTACATATTAATAGAATTAATTTTGTTACTTACTCTTAAAAAAACTCATATCCATTATTTTTTAACTCATGAAACTAAAAAATAATAATTTTTGTTTTCAATGTTTAGACAACAGGTGTAATTACACCGACTGAGTTGGTTTTAAATGCTATTACTATTTTGAGGCAAAAACTAGATAACTTGCGACCTCCAATGGAGGATGACCAACAATTTGGTGAAGTCAATGCTCATATAAGTGGCTACGCCTTCAATTGAATTGAATTAATTTACTTGTTTTTAATGTATTATATTAATAATAACAAGTTTGAAATTGAAAAAACTTCTTACTTTTAATTTAGTTGTTTTTATGTATTTACTTGTGGATGCAAGTACAACGTGTGAAAGGTAATTGGTTAGTTCTACAATTTCTTACTTGTGAATGTAAGTACTACGTGTGAAAGGAAATTAGTTAGTTTTCTACCATGTGCATAGCAAGTGGTCACATAGAGAGAAATACCATGTAATTTACTTACTATTTAACATCGTATATGACTTTCTTTTAAGAATTTTATTGTACATTATTTGAAAATTGTATGTTTAATTTCTTCTTTAATTTTTTGAAAATTGAAATTGATAAAATTCATATTATTGAAAAGTTGTGGCTAAATTAATACAATTCAATTTTATTGTACATTATTTAAAAATTGTCCGTTCAATTTTTTTTTTAATTTTTTAAAAATTAAAATTGATAAAAATCATTTTAAAGGAAAGTTGTGGCTACAGTGTATACTAAATTAATACAATTCAAGTGAGTGTTTAATTCTATAACTTAAAAAAACCAAAATATGCGATTGGTTTTCGAAAAATCGTCTTATTTTACAATCTTCTTAAAAAAAAAAAAAACTATTGTCATTGTTATAAATTTTAACAAATTCTCTTAACATAAATTTTGATATACAAAAAATAAAATAAGAGAAAATTAATGGAAATTTTGTCCATTGTAAAATTGCTTTCATTTTTTTTATCAATTTCTTCAATTGCCATGTCCCCCTAAATTTGATGGACATTATCTTCCTCCATTGCTTCAACTTTGGGAGAGCCTATTAAATTTTTCGAGCTTTTGATAGAGTCTAGAATCCATTCTGCAAACATGTTATGCTCAAAGTTCAATGTTTACATTTGATTTCTTTGAGTTACCACTCCCACCTTTAGATCTCCTTTTTTTTCCCTTTAATGCTTGAAACTAGGCATACCTATTGTCATTGAGTTGTGAGATTGTTTTCTAGAGTTCCTTCATCTTACAACCTAATCTCTTAATAATTATTTAAAATTTTGCAATGTCACATGGGCCGCTATGATAGAGGTGACATTTGTTGTTCCATAGTGAGAACTAGAGTGTCCTTACGAGAACAATGGGGACGACAATTTGAGTAGAAGACTAAATCCCAAAACTCTTCAGCTTCCCAATATTAAGCTAAGATGAAATGGATCAACGTGCACTACCCGATAATACCATACCTCCACCAACCTGCAATCACCATAGAAGAGAGGAAATATACCAACATCTAGAATCATGCTAGCAACATTCACTCAAGCCTCCTCTTGAAGGTCATAGTCAATATTTGAATTGACCTTTACAAGTGCCCACAGTCCCTTGGAATAATTACGGAACAGGGAGCTCTCCTATATGTTGGAAACATGCCAATGAATTCACATGCAGTCACATGCACATGCATATAACTATATTAGGAATGTGCATGCATGCACTCTTTTGTGAACATATTGTGTAATTGATGGATCTAATTATAATTAGTTAATCTAACTGTTTGAGAGATGCTATATATATGAGCATACCCATAGAGGTGGGAGTGCAATGTGTGTAGAGAGCAGTGTGTGTGTGAGGAGATGATGGTTGTATGCCTGAGATTGGTTATTGTAATTCTCCCTTGAATAATAAGAATATTGAATATCATTGCCTGTAATTTTTTTCTGTATTGGGTTTCCACATAAATCACTCTGTCAATTTTGAGATTGTTCTTCTTGGTTTTAGGCGTGTTTAATCTTGCTTGCAGATGCTCTGGTTTTTTATGCTATGTTTTTCTTTCTCTTCCCAACAAGTGGTATCAGAGAAGGTTGACTAGGTGTCGCAGGTGAGCCAAAGCGAATTGTGTGGAAGTCTCTTATGAGTGAAAGAACCTTTGGACATTTTTTTGGCACATAAGGACAAGTAGAAGGAAGTACTAGAAATACCAAATAGTTTTGGAGAACCAGAGGGTGTGATTGAGTGAGTTTCAGGTCACCAACACTCTTTAGAAAGTGTTAGAGGTGTGTCGATGCTCTCACACTTCAGAAGTCGAAAAAATTCCTATATTAGTTTGTCACTTTTGTGCACCACAAAGAGCCAACAAAATGACTCTCCCCCATCCACACTCAAGCAGAGTCGATCTCTAAAATTCGCACTCCCATTCAAGCACCACAAGAGTGCCAATCCAAAAAAGGAAAAATTTGCATGAAATTCATGGTAGAAACTAATGCTTGAAAGGTTTCTTGTCTTATTATGCATGACATGGTCGTGAGTTTTAAAAAAGGAGTGATATAATATAAAACGATGAGGTGGACCTTTTAGAATATAAAAAGGTGAGGTGGATCCTTTGGTTAAAGGTAAAAGGTGGACCTTTTATGTTTGGGAAAAAGGGGTTTTCAAGATATATTATATATTTTTTAGCCTAAGCTTTTTTTGAATTTCAACCTTTATTTTTTAAGAGCCTGGTTTATTAGAAGTTGTGATTTTTTGGGTGGTGTGTGGTAATGGAGAAATTTTAGAGTTCAAAATTTGAGTTGGATAAATTTAGTGGTAAGAATTGTTTTTTTCTATGGAAGCTTAAGATGCGAGATCTGCTTGTGCAACAAGGATTGCAAAAGGTGTTCGTTGGAAAGACAAAGAAACTGATAGGCATGACAGACAAGGAATGGGAAGATATGGATGCAAGAGCTCTAAATAGCATTCCTTTGTGTTTGGAAGATGAAGTGTTTTTTAACATCACTGAAGAGGAGACAACAACAGGTTTTTGGAATAGATTGGGGAGTCTGTATATGACAAAGTCCTTGATGAACATAATCTTGTTGAAGAGGCAGTTGTATATCTTGTGGATGAAATAAGGTACGAAAATTGTTGATCACTCGAATGTTTTCAATACTTTGATTTGTCAATTATCTGGTATGGAAGTAAAGTACAAATATGAGGACAAGGCAGTTACACTACTATGTTTGTTTCCTAAGTCTTGGGATCATCTAGTAAAAACTATGTGGTTTATGTCAACAGATGCCATTGATTATGACATTGTTGTGGGAGCTCTATTGTCTAAGAAAATGAGGAAAAGATGCAGTAAGGAAACCTCAACATAAGAAACAATGGTGGTAAGAGGTCGATCTATTGATCCGAAATCGGATCTAGAAGCCTAACAGGGCTTGAAAAATGTTCAAGAGCTCAAAAGTACATCGCTGCAATGCCAAATGACTACAAGGCTAATCTAGTCATGTTCTTCTAGATCCCAAGAACCCTGCAAAGAAAACAGCACGCAAAACGGACGTTTGGAGCTCCCAGAAATGGTCCGACAACGTCTCCTCCTCAAAAGCTTCTCTGCCTCAAAATGGATTTTGCTTGGTTTCCCTCCAGTATAACTCTATTTTGGCTGCTCCAATGGCTTTAGAGCGCCCAAAAACCCCTATCTGGTCTCTTTCGACATCTCAATCGGTCAAAAAACGAAGAAGTTATGCCTCCTGGAAGTTTTCCCCTTCAAGCTTGCTGTCACAGGTTCTACAAAACGCACCCCCCTTCATTGAACCTAGCTCACACGCAATATATAACGTGAAAACCTAGCACACACGTGCAACCGAATAACTGTGCAAACTGTAGGACGGTTAGGGTGCCTCCAGCCCCTAACCGCCTAACACTCGGGCACATGGGTCCATGTGACCACGCGCATTTCCAAAAAGGGCTTTGTCCCAAGCAAATAAAAATGAAACATGTGGCGGGTCATTTTACACAACCGTTGAAACCAACACCAGACTCCCACTCTAAAATTTAAGGTCATATGGTGCACATACAACCGTGGCCATTCCCGTTTGAAACCCAAACTTGTGCGCTTCGTACACATCTCGGTCACATGGCATAATATATAAAACCGTGGGCCTTGTAATTTGTTTGAACATGTAAATCCCGCGCGCGCACCATGAAATATGGCTGTGGTCATATGTGAAAATAGCACGCGACCAAGGGCTGGGGCTAAGCCCCGACCCGGTCGCGGCCCAAACCATATATACAATCAAATTTAAATATAATGGGGACCACATATATAATAAGTAACAATCAATGGTGTATTGGTTGGTGGAATTTGTTAAATCTTAGCCGGTGGGGGAGGTCTGGGGGTCGAACCCCACGGAATCCACTAAAATTTTAATAAACAAACCATATAGACCAATGCTGGGGTGCCACGTGGCAGCCCACGATTGGGCCATGTGGCACCCAATCATTTGACTAGAAAACTGCCACGTGTCGACATCTAATTCAACAACTCTCAACCAACAAATGCTTGCCATGTCACTTCTATACGCTCGCCACATCAGCATGTACGAAATCTACCACATCAACATACAGACTCTGCCACATTAGCCTGTAAGGACTACCGAGTCAGCATCCTTTTTCTGCCTAGTAAGAAAACCTCAACATAAGAAACAATGGTGGTAAGAGGTCAATCTATAGAAGGAGGGAAATATCATAAAGGTATAAGGTCTAAGTCAAAATACAGTAAGGGTAAGGGGAAATGTTGGTTTTGTGGAAAATTTGGGCATCTTAAAAAGGATTGCTGGAAAAGACAACAAGCATCCAAAGAGGACTCCACAAAAGAAGAAAATTCAACTACAGGTATGGTTGATGAAGTTTTGTCTGTTTGTTCTGCCTCACCACCTTTGTTCACATATAAGGTGGAGGTCGATGATGATTGAGTCACCGTGAAATAAAAATAAAAATAATTTTATTTACTTTGGAGTTGCAAAATTTATTAATTACATTTAAATGCCCATATGTCTGTAAGACCTGGATAGGCATGCGTACCCATAGTTTATCAAGTCACTTATGAAAATTCTAGATGTAGATTTAGGTGGATTGAATATGTGGGGGATGATTTATATTGGGTTAACCTTGACTCAGTGAAAGAGTTAATGAGCTAAATTTGGTTTTTTAGGTCAAAGCAACTGGTTTTTTGGGTCCATGTTTTTTGGGTATCCCGTGGTATTGTGTCCATGAATTGCATGTAATGAAGCTTATAAAAGGCTTCATGAACTCCATTGTAAATGAGCCTATAGGGAAGAGGTAAAAGCTTAGTTAGAGGAGTGAGAGCAACCACGTTGTCCAGGAGCCAGCATAAAATATTCCGTGCCTTGGTGAAGAGATCAGATCTATCTCGAATAAAGGTCACCAGGTTGCCTTCATAACTGATCCACAGTTGCAGTAGAAAATTGCCGAAGAATCTGGATGCAGAAGAAAGCAAAGAACCATCGTTGTGTTGGAAGAAGGCGTTGGTAGGTGTTCGGGTTTTTGTTAAAGAAGAACATACGGCAACGGAGAATAAGCCATGCCAACAAGTTCAATATCAGGAGCATATTCACTAAACAGAGAAGTAGTGTGTTAAGTCATATTATCGGCCTTTCGAGGTTTAGCGAGATTCAATCTCGACATATCAGTAGCATATTCCCGAAGAGAAATAGTTACAGCCACTCTAATAAAAAGAAAGCAAGGAATGTAAGACTCTTGGGGTTCACATCGTTTTTGGGATTTCTGAGGAAAATATCCTGCTGAAATAATGTTGAAGATGGAATGAAGCTAAGAATTTGGGGTTTTACAGAAACAATTTTTTTTTTTTAAGTTTGAAAGTCAGCTAATTTAAAAAAAAATTAAATTATTTCTTTGGTTTTGTAAAGAAATATTTTATTTTGGAGAAATCCTTATAAAAAGAAGTCATTTCCTTTATTTTAAAGAAGGTTGTGTAAGATTTCGCATGAAGATTAGGAGTTTTCGCTACTGTTGGCGAGTTGATCAAGAGATAGTTCTGAAAATTTTGAAGTGGAAAATTAGTCATTCCTTGAAATAGGAGAATTCTTCCATTTATATTCAGGTTTTCAATTTCTAATTTTTATCAACGATTCTAGATTTGTGATTGTTTAGAATTTTTATTTGTAATACTTAATATTGTTCTTTTTGTAAGTATTAAATATTGAATAGAATTATGATTTTAAGTGGGTGCATTTTTTGTTGAAGCCAAGACCCTTCTTTTGAGATGAAATATTTCTATTGTCCAGAACTTGTTTCTATTCATAATTTTCAGCAGTCTTTTCACAACAAACAAAATTAGTGAAGTCAATGAAATTGATAATGATCAGATGATAGATTAGTGTTTTGATCTTCATCTGCTTATATATATAGGAGTTGGATCTCTTTTTGGCCATACTTGTTAATGATGGCCAAGGGAATAACATCAAAAAAATTTAGTTAGGTTCCAAGTTTTAGAGCCTATGAACAAATGATTAAGTATGCATCCTAGTTCCTCGTATGCCGCCTTGTTCTTGAACATATTGTTGTTGATATGGTTTGTGGTAATCCTAAATACATTCATAGTTTTTTTGGCCTTGAGTTGTGGTATTGTTGTTGATATGGTTTGTGGTAATCCTAAAACCATTCATAACGTATTGTAGTTGATATGGTTTGTATTAATCCTAAAAACATTCATATTTTTTAGAGCCTTGCGTTGTTGATAGTTTGTGGTCAGCTTAAAACCACAAATTAAGCATAAGACATCAAGTTCTACTTTCAGATTTTTGAGGTTTGAGCTCTTGTTAGTTTATGGTCAACTTAAAAACAATGTCATTTAGTAGAAGACATCAACATCTGCTAGACATTTGGTTTGTGGTCATCCCGAAACCATCCACCATATTGGTTTTTGGTCATCTCGAAACCACAAGACGACTTTGTGGTCATTCTTAAACCACCAATTTAGTAGAAGCTTTCATCTTTTTCTTTTTTTTCAGAGTTCAGAGAGGATCTAAAGCCCTCTGAATATTTTCCATATTGGTTCATGGTCATCCCAAAACCACCAGATGAGTTTGTGGTCATCCTTAAACCACCAATTTAGTAGAAGTTTTCATTTTCTGTTATATTTTTCAGAGTTCGGAGAGGGTCTAAAGCCCTCTGAATATTTTCTTGACACATTACTAGTTGTCAAGAAGTGGTCATTTTTTAGGCAAGAACAAAATTATGATTAAGGGAGGATGTTGAAAACTACTCTTACCCTAGCAATCATACCATTAGAGGAAAGTTGTGGTATATGTACTATATAAACATTATTGATGTACATATTAATTGAATTGGCTTAGTGCCTTTTCTGTCAATCTTCTATGTCTTCTCGATCTGGTTGTTAGTTATTTACTTTTTTACCTATATTCTTAACACTTCCTTGGTCTTCCAGTTGCTGCAAAAAGGATAAACTTGTTTGTTTCCATAAATCCCACGAGAAACACATAGACACTTATTATAGTCTATAATTCAGTTTTTCTTACTTACTCTTAAACAAAAACTCATGTGCATTCTTTTTTAACTCATGAAACAATTTTTTTTTTTCTAATTTTTGAATAGTTAGAGGTAGAGAATGTTGAAGCTTACATCTACAATGAAGAGGATTTGAAGAAGGCATAGGCCATGGGTGTGCCAGGGCTCGTTAGAATTGTTGCTAAGGAAGATCATTTTTTTTTCAGTGTTGAGACAAGAGGTGTAATTACACCCGCTGAGTTGGTTTTAAATGCTATTACTATTTAGAGGCAAAAGATTGATAACTTGCGACCTCCAATGGAGGATGACTAACAATTTGGTGAACTCAATTCTCATATAAGTGGCTACGCCTTCAATTGAATTGAATTATTTTAGTTGTTTTTAATGTATTATATTAATAATAACAAGTTTGAAATTGAAAAAACTTCTTACTTTCAATTTAGTTGTTTTTAATGTATTATATTAATAATAACAAGTTTGAAATTGAAAAACTTCTTACTTGTGGATGCAAGTACAATGTGTGAAAGGTAATTGGTTAGTTCTACAATTTGTACTACATGTGAAAGGAATTTTGTTAGTTTTCTACCATGTGCATAGTAAGTGGTCAGATAGACAAAAATACCATGTAATTTACTTATTGTTTGGAAATGTGGGTCAAACCTCACCAAAGGTCCGAGAAGTGCTCCGAGTTTCAAAGAATCTCTTTATTTGACATAACCATACTATGTACAAAGTGGAGTTTAATGACGACAACCCACAGAACCCGAATGGCACCACTGTCGGCCATTTAGACATGAGTTTACATAGTGGAGTTTGATATGTAAACCCACGGAAACCAAAATTTTATTTAGTCATTTTCAATAATGCTGGAAAATCTTTCAGGATAATGCAGGGTATCCCAGATTTTTTGTATAGATTTTTCGGGCTATAAAAGGTAGTCCATTGATCATCTGAAGAATGGTTCTTGATTTGATTGCCCATTGAAAGTGATTTACAATGAATAGACGTAAGATTTCTCCATCATTTGGCCCTTGAAGGGACATATCTCGGACAACAGAGAGGGATGTAAATGAGTTTAATATATAGGGATCTATTGCTCCTTTATTTAGGCCAAAATCTTTCCACCAGTCTGCAATCCAAATTGGAGGCCTTCCTACAGTTGCAGAATTGACACTTCCAAATTTAACCAGAATTAGGAAGTCTTCTTGTTGGACAAATTCCCACCATAGCTTTCTGTACTCATGATAATTTAGGCTTGTTTATGCGAAGATAATATTAGGATCTCTTTCAGGCCAATGAGATAATAACCGAGGTCTATTTAAGCAAAAATACTGTTGATTATACCCTTGATCATCTCTTATATCCCAGATTAGCATTATATCATGGAAAAGATTCGTTAGAGAAAGTTGTGCTTGAGTTTCTCTTTCATTTATTTGAGTAACCATGGGGGCCAAAACATTTGATATTCTCCTTCCTCTCACCTCAGGGACTAGACTTGAATATGGGACCTGAGTTGTTTGGGAAAGAATTTTAGTGCTTCTTAATTCCCAACGAGGTACCCAATCTGTTGAATATGATTCCCAACTTTAGGAGTCTGGAACATATACTACTCTTTCTAATCCATCTCTTAGTTGTACATAGATTAGTAGATAGAATTTGGACACATATCAAATCTAGGCTAGAGGATGTACATACCAACACTCTATTTCCTACTATCTTACATACCTCTAGCAAAGACTCTCAGTCAAGTACTTTGGTCATAACAGATCCACTGAATCAAAAAATGGAACACTGAACAATAAAATGGGAAAACCTATCTTTCCCTACTGATTGGGTTATTGATACCCCAAGGGCGCCAATACCAAGATCCATCACCTCTGCCCAAATAAAAGAAAATTTTGACTCTGCAGTTATTTCTTTTCCCCAAAGAAATCTTTCCAAATCTCCTTCTTGTACAAAGTATACTCTTTCATTTCCCTTTTCATCCCTTTGTTTACATGCCTCACTTCAATCTTAAGCAAACCAAGTGGGAAAAATTCCCTTTGCAGTAAAATGTTTTGATTGTGGAGAACTGATTACCCTATCTACTCTTTCTACATTTGAAGAAAATGAAAGAGTACAATTCGAACATGTAAATCATAACCCAAGGACAAATTTACCTCCACCAATCTCCACTGCTAAAGACCAATGTCCTCATCCTCAATGCTCTGATATACCCTTTTCACATGACTCACATATTTTAGTTATCCAAGATAACTATTGTACATAAATAAATCATAGGAAAGAGGCTTATATTCTCAGTGACACAACAAGACCATCTGCTCCAGAAACAAGGAAATTTTTTTCTCTTTCTAAAGGTTGTATTAGAAATTCAATTAAATCAGAATGGATGAAAGAAATGCTAAATTGGGATTTGTTCTCCCATCCAAGAGCAAAAGAATTTGCCAAGAAAACTTCAATTGAAGAAAAGACTAGACTAGCCCAAAATTGGAAACATTTTATGGATAAGGAAAATATTTATGTATCCTTTTATGAATGGTATAAAAGAAATCATCAAGCCCATTCATGGGATTTATCCCCTCATAAGTCTAGTCTTATGTGTTTTTCAGTACAAACTCTTTCTATATCCGATTTAGAAAGAGAGATCAACAACATCAAGAAATCGATGGCAAATGTTTCAGAACAAAAGAAAGAAGAGGAGGATGAAAGTCTTCTAGTCAAACATCAGAAATATCATGTATTGATTGAATTAAAAATTCAATGCCCACATATCAAATTGAAGACATTGATTGATACTGGATCAGACTTGAACATGCTAAATAAGCATGTTATTCCCGTGTCTTTATGGGAAAAAACTCAAGCTATGGTTGTGGGACTAGGAAATATTCCAAATGATATTTCATTCCAGATTGCAGAAGCAATTCTTTGTTTCCAAGACTATTGTCTAAAGTTAAAGTTTCTCTTAGCAGATATTCTGGTTGCCTGTATCCTTGGCACTCCTTTCCTTGCAGCAGTATCACCTCATGACTCTACCATGGTGACTCTAGAAAAGCGTGGATACTTTATCACAATTCCTTCCCCACAAGGTAAAGTGACAATCAAACTTCCTATTGTCTCTACCCCAAGGATCTCAGATGCTATCCAACTAAGCCTTAGAAAGAAGGAAACATTAAAAGAACTTAAGCAGTTCCAAACAGGGATCAGAATCAGAGATCAATTGAAAAGGGAAGACATACAAGAAAGAATTCTCCTATTAAAGCAAGAATTCATCAGCTCAGTCTGCTCAGAGAATCCTACTGCTTTTTGGAAACAAAAGAAACATGAAGTCTCCCTCCCATATAGAGAAGACTACCAATGGAAGCCCTGCAAAAGCAGAGCCATACCAATGAATGTTGAATATCAGAAGCTATGTGCTGAAGAAATTAAGGGTTTACTCAATAAAGAACTTATTAGAGAATCTACTAGTCCTTGGAACTGTTATGGGTTCTATGTAAATAAACATTCAAAAGAAATAAGAGGAGTCCCTAGACTAGTAGTAAAGTACAAACCCTTAAACAAAGTTCTAGTTGATGATACATATCCTATTCCAAATAAAATCACTTTAGTCACTAGAATTGTCGAGGAAAAAATCTTTTCAAAATTTGATCTAAAATCAGGCTTCTTGCAAGTGGCTATCAGTGAAAAGGATAAATTTAAAACTGCTTTTAATGTCCCTGCTGGGCATTATGAATGGAATGTGATGCCCTTCGGATTAAAGAATGCTCTTGCAAAATTTGAAAGGGTCATGGATGATACTCTTAAGCCATACTTTGATTGGCTTATTGTTTATATTGATGACATCCTTATCTTTTCTTCATCCATAGATCAACATTTTAAACATCTGAAAAAACTTCTGCAGGTAATCAAGCAAGTTGGCCTAGTCTTATCAAAGAAAAAGATTGAGCTTTTCCAGACTCAAATAAAGTTTCTTGGTCATACTATTGACAATGGCCAAATTACTCTGCAAACTCATGCTATAGAATTTGTAGATAAATTTCCTGATAAGATTCTTGATAAAACACAGCTGCAGAGGTTCTTGGGAAGTTTAAATTACATAAGACATTTTTATAAAAAATGTGCCCAGGATAGAAAGCTTCTAAATGACAGGTTGAAGAAAGAACCAAGTCCCTGGACAGAAGCACATACCCAAGCTGTGAGAAATATTAAAGCAAAAACCAAGAATCTTCCAATCTTGCATATCTCTGATGATGAACTTCCTAAAATAGTAGAAACAAATGCGAGCAACATTGGCTGGGGAGTAGTATTAAAGCAAGTCAGAGATAAAGGAAAATAAGAGGTCATTCAATTTGCCTCTGGGTTATGGCAAGCAGCAGAAAAGAATTATTCTGCTTTAGATAAAGAAATTAAAGATGCTTTAAATGCCATACATAAATTTGAAATTTATTTGATTTATAAAAAAATTCTTTTAAGGACTGATGTTGCAGCAATGAACAAAGTTCTTAACAAAGATCTGAAAAATCATGGAGACTCCAAATTTACTAGATGGCAAGATCTTTTTAGCAATTTTGATTTCTCTATAGAACATATCAAAGGAGTAAACAACTCTATTCCAGATTTTTTGAGTAGAGACCATCTACATAATTTTTGTCTACTAATCTCTGTACAACTAAGAGATGGATTAGAAAGAGTAGTAGATGTTCTAGGCTCCTTAAGTTGGGAATCATATTCAGAAGATTGGGCACCTCGTTGGGAATTAAGAAGCACTAAAATTCTTTCCCAAACAACTCAAGTCCCATATTCAAGTCTAGTCCTTGAGGTGAGAGGAAGGAGAATATCAAATGTTTTGGCCCCCATGGTTACTCAAATAAATGAAAGAGCAACTCAAGCACAACATGCTCTAACGAATATTTTCCATGATATAACGCTAATCTGGGATATAAGAGATGATCAAGGGTATAATCAATAGTATTTTTGCTTAAATAGACCTCGATTATTATCTCATTGGCCTGAAAGAAATCCTGATATTATATTCCCAGAAACAAGCCTAAATTATCATGAGAACAGAAAGCTATGGTGGGAATTTGTCCAACAAGAAGACTTCCTAATTCTGGTTAAATTTGGAAGTGTAAATTATGAAACTACAGGAAGGCCTCCAATTTGGATTGCAGAATGGTGGAAAGCTTTTGGCCTAAATAAAGGAGCAATAGATCCCTATATATTAAACTCATTTACACCCCTCTCTGTTGTCCGAGATATGTCCCTTCAAGGGCCAAATGATGGAGAAATATTACGTCTATTCATTCTAAATCACTTTCAATGGGCAATCAAATCAAGAACCATTCTTCAGATGATCAATGGACTACCTTTTATAGCCTGAAAAATCTATACAAAAATCTGGGATACCCTGCATTATCCTGAAAGATTTTCCAGCTTTATTGAAAATGATTAAATAAAATTTTTGTTTCTGTGGGTTTACATATCAGACTCCACTGTGTAAACTCATGTCTAAATGGCTGACAGTGGTGCCATTCAGGTTCCGTGGGTTGTCGTCATTAAACTCCACATTGTACATAGTATGGTTATGTCAAATAAAGAGAATCTTTGAAACTCAGAGCACTTCTCTGACTTATGGTGAGGTTTGACCCACATTTCCAAAGATGCTCTACTTTATGTCTTGTTAATAGTCACCTGACTGGGGAATCTTGTATGACAACCCTGACAGATATACTATTTTATTTTCTTTCGGTTGATATGAAATAAAGATGATTTGGTTGGAGATTCCTACGTGAATACATCCGCCGAATCCCAAACGTAAGATTGTGTGGCCGACAAGTCTCCTTGGAGTCCTGGATTTATGATGACTCCTCCTTCAAAAAATTGTATAAAGGAAGGGTAGGAGCTCATTATTCGGCATTAGCATTTTGAGAGTCTAGAGTCTGAGTCTCTAAGCTTCTCTTCTGTCTGAAGCTTCGTGTCTTTCTTATATCCAGGGTCTATAAGTAAGTTTTGTGAGTGAAGAGCAGTTTGCTCTAAGTCTGTGCATCTGGCACATATTGTAATACCCGAGTGATTTTCTCTGATTAATATAATATCAAAGTCTTCTGCATATGTGTTTAAACTTCTAAAGTTTCTCTGTTTGTCTCATATTATGCACTCATTGTGATCTCGCTTATTTGCCTATATCTACAATAGATGTTCCTTGGTACTTTCTGATATAGTTCGCTCATCCAGATAATAAGGTTCGCTGGTAGTCGGTATAAAGGGATGGCCGAGCACTGGTAGTAACTCCCGCTAAGGCAAGGAGGCCGCAAAAGGGTAGTTGTAGGTGCGGAGGGTCCACGGAAATCCGGCTATAGGGTTCACATAAAACTGCAAAAGCCTGATGGACTTCGGGTGGTGGGGTTCATAGTTCGGACAGAGTAAAGTGGTTAAACCGACGATATTGGTCCTGTCGAGAGTAGCAGAGACTAGAAGACCAGATAACGAGAGGAGATAGTGCATGAGACAGAGTGCAAGTAGTCAAGCTTCATACTCTAACAGAGGAGGCCTCTGACAAAGCTGTTCATCTAGAGAAGTTTTACAAAATGTGGTGGGGTTCATAGTTCGGACAGAGTAAAGAGGTTAACCCGACGATATTGGTCCTATCGAGAGTAGCAGAGACTAGAAGACCAGATAACGAGAGGAGATAGTGCATGAGACGGAGTGAAAGTAGTCAAGCTTACTACTCTGACAGAGAAGGCCTCTGACAAAGCTATTCGTCTGGAGCAGTTTTACAAAATGGTATTAGAGCCATGACCTTCTTTACAACCCCGGTATGATATCAGACTCTCTTAGATCTGATATAGCTATTTGCTCTGTGTTTTCTCTGTGTATAAATATTTGTGTGGTATAAAAGGAATCCAGTGCCATATAAAGAGTCTCGGGCTGTTTAAAGGCACAGTTTCCACTCTTGCGACACTTTTGAGGCCGTATCAGTAGTCTCGGGATTTTTAAAGGCACAATTTCCACTACTACAACCTCCTGAAAGATTTGCTAGTTTCTGCCTGAGCAGTCGGCCAGGAGACTATCTGACATTCTTTTAGGAGAATTGAAGATTAAACGCCCTGCTTTTCTGTACAAAAATAGTAACATCTACTATTATGGATTCTTCAGCATATGTTAGATCTATACATAATACCATAGAATCTTTTGTATCTACTTCAGGGAATGCTTTCTGTTTTATGATTCATTATATGCCCTCCATAGAATCATTGGATCCAAGAATTAAAGATATTTACAAGGGCATGAGACCACCTGGCACTCCAAAGTATGGGTTAGGATATGTCGAAGAATGTGATACAACCATCACTGACTGTAGATTTACAAATCCCTTACCCAGTGATATTCAAAGACCCACCATAGATGAAATTCACAAATTTCATACAGTCATGAAAGGGTGTCAGAAAGGATCTATTCCTGAAGAATGGATCAAAAAGATGTTAAACTGGGATTTGTTTACAAATCCTGAAACAAAAGAATTCAATACAGTCACACCAGATCCTGAAAAGCTATGTCTATCTAAAGACTGGCAGAAATTTATGATTGAAGAAGATAGTTGGATTTCCTTCTTTGAATGGAGGAAATTAAAGCAAGGGCCTATAGTCCAAATGGTAGGAGAAACCTCTGAATCACCTTCTCCAAAACATAAGTGGAAAAGCATTGACAGAAGTATTATTGAATCAAACTCTAGTTTTCCACCTTTTAAAGGAATTGTGTTAGAAGATAATGCCAAACAAGTAAAAGCAGTTCCTTTATTATTATCAGAAGAAGCCATTCAGTTGTCCGGAATTGATAAAAGAGTCCAGTCAATATCTGAACACATTAACTGGACAAATACTGCCTTGAGAGGAATGGCTACACACACATTCATAACCAATGACTATGCCCGCAAGGACCAAATCATAGACCTCCAAGTATCCACAAATACTATTGTCCAATCTGTGGATCAAATACAAGGAAAAGTCATTGAAGTCAAAGATAAAATGGATTATGCTTTATCAGAGATTTCTTATAGGGCCAGAGAATCAATCAGAAACCATGAAGAAATAATGGAAGGATTGGGAAATGTCTTTTCAAACATGGGAAAAACTTTGACAGAGATAAAAGGCAAAAGAAGTCATCCTGATAAAGCAATTCCTAGTTCCTTTATCCTTCCAAGTTCTCATATTTCTATTCTATCTCCTGTATATAAATCGTCTGAGATAGAAATTGTAAAAAGATTCCCATTACATTTTCCACCAAAAGAATAATTGCCTGAATCTTCTTCTAAAACCCTTAAAGATAGCGATGCTTTAGTAACTGTTAGAAATCCATCTTATGAATATCTTCCACATCATTCTACCAGACTATCAACTACTGACCTAGTTGGGAAAGGTAGGCTTCCAGACACTCAAACATTTGTTGAATATTGGTTCCAAGAATGGAACATTGATAACCTGTCAATTGCACAAATAAGGCAAATGATTGACAGAATGTATGTTTCATACAAAATCATGTATATGAAAGGAAAAACTGAAGTAGAAGCATGAAAAACAATTATTCAGTGTTTTACAGGAACTCTTAGCAAATGGTGGGAAGTCATTTCTTCTCCCTTAATGATTACAAAAATGGAAGCAGAGATCCTTAAAGATGAAGAAGGAGATATTGTATATCATACTGATGGAACTGCAGTAAACAATATGATTGGTGCTCTTACCACTGCAATACTTGAGCACTGGTGTGGAACAGAAAATAAAATTGCAGACAAACATGAGATCATTCTCATGAATATGAAATGCAGGAAAATGTATGAGTATGAACAATTTCATAAAGAATGGACGCAAAGGATCTTTGAGGTCAAAGAAAGTGAAAATCTATTGTGGAAACAAGTCTACTTGGCAGCCCTACCAAGTAAATTTGTAGAATACCTAAAGATGGAGGAAGTATTCAAACTTCCCTACGAGATGTACACATGGGGAGAAATCTATTCCCTGATAACCAAAGCCTTGATTGGACTATGCACTAGTATAAAAGTACAAAATTCTGTGTCAAAGTCCACATATCTTCCCGACCAAAAATCTATCTGTGAACAATATGGCTTATACCTTACAAACCCAACCAGGAAAAGAAAAAAGAAGCCAAAGAATTACAGGGAAGAAAAGGGTAGAAAATACAAAGCCAGATACAAGTATATACCCAGAACACATTATTACGAGCCTAAAGATATTAATCTCAAAATCCATACACATGAAGCAAAACAAGGAATTATTTGTTGGATATGTGGAAACCATGGACATTATGCCCATAATTGTCCTGAAAATGTAGCCTCTAGAAAAACCAAAGGGAAATTTTCAGAACAAAAGGCAAAAGAGGCTCAGGAAAGGAAACAGTTAGTCTTAAAGACTCACTGCATTAGATGTGGGGCAAGCAACCATGAAACCAATGGATGCCCCTATAATCCATTCATTAAAAGGGAAGAAGTTCATCTTCTTCGAGAAGGATGTTGTTCTACTTCTTGCGGTACATTTGAGTTTGAATATAGCTCAGAAAAAGAAATTTTAATGAATCAGTATTGTAATTGCAGCAATCCTAATTTTTGTTCTTGTAAAAGTGATATGAATAGTTCTGATTCCGAATCAGAACCTGAAATACGGAAAAAGTTGAAAGTCTGCATGTTCCAGAATACCGGTGATCAAGAGGCATAAATGCTTGCCCAAATCAAAAGCCTCCCTGAAGGTGACATGAAAAACTCTCTACTTGAAACCTTCATTAATACTGTCAAAGAAGAAGAAAATAATAAACATTCTGAATTACCAAAAAGACAGCCTTTGTTTATTCATGCTTCCTTTGATAAAAATACAAAGACATATATCAAATTCAATAGGGAGCCTAAAATACAGAATACCTCTATTACTGACTTAGCCAAAGAAGTATTTTCTCTAAAAAAAAGAGGTCTGTGGCTTAAAAGAAAGAATCAAGAGAATAGAAGGAGATGCAGAATACAGTTTCAAAATTGATTCATGCGCAAGGCAAGAAATTAAAGAAATAAAAGAAAGATTGGAGTCTATTCCTCCTACCCTAGAAGATGCTCCTTTTGAATCCATTGTACAGGAGAAAACTACAATTGAAATGCAAGGGATGACAGGTATGAAAATCATGCCTGTGCAATATCAAAAATATTATGTCAAGATACAGCTGGAGATAAATCAAGAAACATTTTTCTTGACTCCACTCATAGATACCGGATCTGACATTAATTTGCTAAACAAAGAAATTATCCCTGCAAAATACTGGCTTCCTAGTTTTGGATTAGCCACTGGACAAGGAAATGTACATACTTCTTTCCAGTTTGAAGTCCCTAAAGGAATTTTGGTTTTTGAAGGATATGCTCTAGGGATGAGGTACCAACTTTCAGATTTACCAGTGGATTGCATTCTGGGGACTCCATTCATCTCTGTTGTGGAACCTCATGGTTCTTGTTATTGTCCAAACAATAGACCAGGCTATTTCATTACATTTCCATGTATAGGAGAAAGTCATCCCAAAAGGATTGAATTGCCATTTGTCTCTGAATCTCATGCTCAAATTGCTTATTGTAAGAAAATCTTGGTAACTGTAGAAGTTTGGGATGATCAGCAAAATTCTCCTGTTACTCATTATTTGGCTGAAAATACTCCGTGGGAAATTTTTGAAAATAATTGGATACCAGAATGGCACAGGGCTTCAGAAAAAATAGAGTTGGGGTTACCTGGATTTTCAAGAAATACTAGTATTTCTGTACTTCCTCCCCAGCATATACTTGGCATAATACATCAAGGTTCTACTATTTCTTCCAGAGAAAAATTGGTAGAAATGAGAGATCTTAGTAGAATCAGGTCTGCTAACAGAGAATGGTTTGATCATCAAACACAAATATGGCAAGAAACTACTGCTTGGAACTTTTTCCAAATTAATAGGATGAGAACTATACAAGATTGGCTGAATGGGAATCCAGAGGAGAAATTGTTTAATATAAATTATCATCAGTACAAATCAATGTGGTTTAATATTTGTCTTTGGACAGACAGATATAAATATTATTACTGTATGATAAAATTTACAGATTCCTTCATTCTAGGTCGTGAACCTGACTGGTTAATGGAATGGTGGTATAAATTTGGACTAAATCCAGTTGGGATACATCCCCAAGTTTCAGAAGTCGGAAGAATTTTTCTCTTCCATAACAGAAGGCTTGAAACTATTGCTGATTTATTTTCAGAAGAGTAATATAAAATGATGTTTGTAAGAGAAAAACATGCATGGGTAATCCGAACCAAGTTTGTACTCCATCAGAAAGAAGAAAATGATGAAGATCCTGAACTGTTCAGAGAAATATACACTCAACATTGGGATCCTTACAACTTTAGACATTTTCATGATTATCCATTAGAATAATGGGTTTCCGTGGGTTTACCTATCAAACTCCACTGTGTAAACTCATGTCTAAATGGCCGACAATGTGCCTTTCGGGTTTCGTGGGTTGCCGTCATTAAACTCCACTTTGTACATAGTATGGTTATGTCAAATAAAGAGAATCTTGGAAACTCGGAGCACTTCTCCGACATTTGGTGAGGTTTGACCCACATTTCCAAAGATGCTCTCCTTTATGTCTTGTTAATAGTCATCTGACTGGGGAATCTTGTATGACAACCATGACAGATATACTGTTTTATCTGCTTTTCGGTTGATATGAAATAAAGTTGATGACTTGGTCGAAGATTCCTGTGTGAATACATCCGATGCATCTAAAAGGTAAGATTGTGTGGCAGACATATAGGACCACAAGTCTCTTCGGAGTCCTGGCATTATGATGACTCCTCCTNGGAAGGGTAGGAGCTCATTATTCGGCATTAGCATTTTGAGAGTCTAGAGTCCGAGTCTCTAAGCTTCCCTTATTTCTAAATCTTCGTGTCTTTCTTATATCCAGAGTCTGTAAGTAACTTTTGTGAGCGAAGAGCAGTCTGCTCTAAGTCTGTGCATCTAGCACATATTGTAATACCCGAGTGATTTGCTCTGATTAATATAATATCAAAGCCTTCTGCATATGTGTTTAAACTTCGGAAGTTTCTCTGTTTGTCTCATATTATGCACTCATTGTGATCTCGCTTATTTGCCTATATCTGAAATCGATGTTCCTTGGTACTATCTGATATAGTTCACTCATCCAGATAATAAGGTTCGCTGGTAGTCAGTATAAAGGGACGGCCGAGCACTGTTAGTAAGTCCCGCTAAGGCAAGGAGGCAGCGAAAGGGCAGTTGTAGGTGTGGAGGGTCCACGGAAAGCCAGCTATAGGGTTCACATAAAACTGCAAAAGCCTGATGGACTTCGAGTGGTGGGGTTCATAGTTCAGACAGAGTAAAGAGGTTAACCCGACGATATTGGTCCTGTCAAAAGTAGCAGAGACTAGAAGACCAGATAACGAGAGAAGATAGTGTATGAGATAGAGTGCAAGTAGTCAAGCTTCATACTCTGACAAAGGAGGCCTCTGACAAAGCTGTTCGTCTGGAGTTGTTTTACAAAATGGTATCAGAGCCATGACCTTCTTTTCAACCCGTGTATGATATCGGACTCTCTTAGATCTGATATAGCTATTCGCTCCGTGTATAAATATTTTTGTGGTATAAAAGGAATCCAGTGCCGTATCAAGAGTCTCGAGCTGTTTAAAGTTACAGTTTCCACTCTTGCGACACTTTTGAGGCCGTATCAGTAGTCTCCGGCTGTTTAAAGGCACAGTTTCCACTACTGCGACCTCATGAAAGATTTGCTAGTTTCTGCCTGAGCAGTCGGCGAGGAGTCTATCTGACATTCTTTTAGGAGAATTGAATATTAAATGCCCTACTTTTCTATGCAAAAATAGTAATATCTACTATTATGGATTCCAGGTCAGTATCTTTTAGAGAAGTAAGAAATGCTGAAGAAACGAGTACCTCTGGATCTAACCCTGTAAATATTCTTGAGTCAATGTTTGCTTTCAATACAACTCAAAGTATAAATCATGCAAGCATAGAAGAAGTCAAGTTAAATCCACAAGCTGCATGGAAATTACCTCCAATCTGTCCTAGCAGAGTATATCAAGACCTAAACATGTTCCATCTCAAAGCTATGACCAGAGTCATTGTGAAAGAATCTGTAAGTAGGATACCACAGAATAGTGATGTCAGTCAAACAATATCCCTCATAAATGCAAAAGAAGTCCAAAAGGAAGCTAAAAAACATGGAACAAATTACCTTCACTTTCGATGCATCAGAATTGGAATCAGTCCACTTGTCCATAGGGGAATAGACTCCTATGTGTTATGTACAGTCAAAGATTTAACCCATAATAAGTTTACTGATTCTTTGATAGGAGGGATAGTTGCCCCTCTTTCAAACGGGCCTGTATATTTTGACTGTTATCCTAATTTTTTTGTTTATACCTTTGACGAAAACATTGCAAACATATTAAAATTACAGATTAGAACGACTGGATTTGATATGTGTCCTACTAGGACAAATATATCCTTCCAGGCTAGAGGATGTTTCAGACATACCAACACTCTATTTCCTGTTGTCTTACATACCCCTAGCAAAGACTCTCAGTCAAGTACTTTGGTCATAACAGATTCACTGAATCAAAAAATGGAACACTGTACCATAAAATGGGAAAACCTATCTTTCCCTACTGATTGGGTTATTGATACCCCAAGGACACCGATACCAAGATCCACCACCTCTGCCCAAATAAAAGAAACTTTCGACTCTGCAGTTATTTCTTTTCCCCAAAGAAATCTTTCCAAATATCCTTCTTGTACAAAGTCTACTCCTTCATTTCCCTCTTCATCCCTTTGTTTACATGCCTCACTTCAATCTTTAGCAAACCAAGTGGGAAAAATTCCCTTTGCAGTAAAATGTTTTGATTGTGGAGAACTGATTACCCTGTCTACTCTTTCTGCATTTGAAGAAAATGAAAGAGTACAATTCGAACATGCAAATCATAACCCAAGGACAAATTTACCTCCACCAATCTCCACTACTAAAGACCAATTTCCTCATCCTCAATGCTCTGATATACCCTTTCCACATGACTCACATGTTTTAGTTATCCAAGATAACTATTGTACAGAAATAAATCAGAGGAAAGAGGCTTATATTCCCAGTGACACAAGAAGACCATCTGCTCCAGAAATAAGGAAATTTCTTTCTCTTTCTAACGGTTGTATTACAAATTCAATTAAATCAGAATGGATGAAAGAAATGCTAAATTGGGATTTGTTCTCCCATCCAAGAGCAAAAGAATTTGCCAGGAAAACTTCAATTGAAGAAAAGACTAGACTAGCCCAAAATTGGAAACATTTTATGGATAAGGAAAATATTTATATATCCTTTTATGAATGGTATAAAAGAAATCATCAAGCTCATTCATGGGATTTATCCCCTCAGAAGTCTAGTCCTATGTGATGTCTGGTAAAAACTCTTTCTATATCTGATTTAGGAAGAGAGATCAACAAGATCAAGAAATCCATGGCAAATGTTTCAGAACAAAAGAAAGAAGAGGACGATGAAAGTCTTCAAGTCAAACATCAGAAATATCATGTCTTGATTGAATTAAAAATTCAAGACCTACATTTCAAATTGAAGACATTGATTGATACTGGATCAGACTTGAACATGATAAATAAGCATGTTATTCCCGTGTCTTTATGGGGGAAAACTCAAGCTATGGTTGTGGGACTAGGAGATATTCCAAAAGATATTTCATTCCAGATTCCAGAAGCAATTCTTTGTTTCCAAGACTATTGTCTAAAGTTAAATTTTCTCTTAGAAGATATTTCGGTTGCCTATATCCTTGGCACTCCTTTCCTTGCAGCAATATCACCTCATGGATCTACCATGGTGACTCCAGAAAAGCCTGGATACTTTATCACGATTCCTTCCCCACAGGGTAAAGTGACAATCAAACTTCCTTTTGTCTCTACCCCAAGCATCTCAGATGTTGTCCAACTAAGCCTTAGAAAGAAGAAAACATTAAAAGAACTTAAGCAGTTCCAAACAGGGATCAGAATCAGAGATCAATTGAAAAGGGAAGACATACAAGAAAGAATTCTCCTATTAAAGAAAGAATTCATTACCTCAGTCTGCTCAGAGAATCCTACTGCTTTTTGGAAACAAAAGAAACATGAAGTCTCCCTCCCATATAGAGAAGACTACCAAGGGAAGCCCTGCAAAAGTAGAGCCATACCAATGAATGCTGAATATCAAAAGCTATGTGCTGAAGAAATTAAGGGTTTACTCAACAAAGAACTTATTAGAGAGTCTACTAGTCCTTGGAACTATTATGGGTTCTATGTAAATAAACATTCATAACAAATCAGAGGAGTCCCTAGACTAGTAGTAAACTACAAACCCTTAAACAAAGTTTTATCTGATGATACATATCCTATTCCAAATAAAAGCAGTCTAGTCAGTAGAATTGTCGGGGCAAAAATATTTTCAAAATTTTATCTAAAATCGGGCTTCTGGCAAGTGTCTATCAGTGAAAAGGATAAATTTAAAACTACTTTCAATGTCCCTGCTAGGCATTATGAATGGAATTTGATGCCCTTCAAATTAAATAATGCTCTTGCAAAATTTCAAAGGGTCATGGATGATACTCTTAATTCATACTTTGATTAGCTTATTTTTTATATTGATGACATCCTTATCTTTTCTTCATCCATAGATCATCATTTTAAACATCTGAAAAAGATTTTGCAGGTAATCAAGCAAGTTGGCCTAGTCTTATCAAAGAAAAAGATTGAGCTTTTCCATACTCAAATAAAGTTTCTTGGTCATACTATTGACAATGGCCAAATTACTCTGCAAACTCATTCTGTAGAATTTGCAGATAAATTTCCTGATAAGATTCTTGATAAAACACAGCTACATAGGTTCTTGGGAAGTTTAAATTACATAAGCCATTTTTATAAAAAATGTGCCTAGGATAGAAAGCTTCTAAATGATAGGCTGAAGAAAGAGCCAAGTCCCTGGACAGAAGCACATACCCAAGCTGTGAGAAATATTAAATCAAAAACCAATAATCTTCCAATCTTGCGTATCTCTGATGATGAACTCCCTAAAATAGTAGAAACAGATGCGAGCAACATTGGTTGGGGAGCAGTATTAAAGCAAGTCAGAGATAAAGGAAAATAAGAGGTCATTCAATTTGCCTCTGGGTTATGGCAAGCAGCAAAAAAGAATTATTCTGCTTTAGATAAATAAATTAAAGCTGCTTTAAATGCCATACATAAATTTGAAATTTATTTGATTTATAAAAAATTTCTTTTAAGGACTGATGCTGTAGCAATGAACAAAGTTTTTAACAAAGATCTGAAAAATCCTGTAGACTCCAAATTGGCTAGATGGCAAGCTCTTTTAAGCAATTTTGATTTTTCTATAGAACATATGAAAGGAGTAAACATCTCTATTCCAGATTTTTTGAGTAGAGAGCATCTACAAAATTTTTGTCTACTAATCTCTGTACAACTAAGAGATGGATTAGAAAGAGTAGTAGACGTTCCAGACTCCTTAAGCTAGAAATCATATTCAGCAGATTGGGCACTTCGTTGGGAATTAAGGCGCACTAAAATTCTTTCCCAAACAACTCAGGTCCATATTCAAGTCTAGTCCCTAAGGTGAGAGGAAGGAGAATATAAAATGTTTTGGCCGCCATGGTTAGTCAAATAAATGAAAGAGAAACTGAAGCACAACATGCTCTAACGAATCTTTTCCATGATATAACGCTAATCTGGGATATAAGAGATGATCAAGGTTATAATCAGCAGTATTTTTTATTAAATAGACCTCAGTTATTATCGCATTGGCCTGAAAAAAATCCTGATATAATCTTCCTAGAAACAAGCCTAAATTATCATGAGTACAGAAAGCTATGGTGGGAATTTGTCCAACAAGAAGACTTCCTAATTTTGGTTAAATTTGGAAGTGTCAATTATGCAACTGCAGGAAGGCCTCCAATTTGGATTGCAGAATGGTGGAAATCTTTTGGCCTAAATAAAGGAGCAATAGATCCCTATATATTAAACTCATTTACACCCCTCTTTGTTGTACGAGATCTATCCCTTCAAGGGCCAAATGATGGAGAAATCTTACGTCTATTCATTCTAAATCACTTTCAATGGGAAATCAAATCAAGAACCATTCTTCAGATGATCAACCTTTTATAGCCCAGAAAATCTATACAAAAATATGGGATACCCTGCATTATCCTGAAAGATTTTCCAGCTTTATTGAAAATGATTAAATAAAATTTTTGTTTTCGTGGGTTTACATATCAAACTCCACTGTGTAAACTCATGTCTAAATGGCCGACAATGATGCCATTCGGGTTCCGTGGGTTTTCGTCATTAAACTCCACTTTGTACATAGTATGGTTATGTCAAATAAAGAGAATCTTTGAAACTCGGAGCACTTCTCCGACATTTGGTGAGGTTTGACCCACATTTCCAAAGATGCTCTTATTTATGTCTTGTTAATAGTCATCTAACTAGGGAATCTTGTATGACAACCGTGACAGATATATTTTTTTATCTGCTTTCGTTTGATATGAAATAAAGATGATTTGGTCGGAGATTCCTGTGTGAATACATCCGGCGAATCCCAAAAGTAAGATTGTGTGGTCGACAAGTCTCTTTGGAGTCCTGGCTTTATGATGACTCCTCCTTCAAAAACTTGTATAAAGGAAGGGTAGGAGCTCATTATTCGACATTATCATTTTGAGAGTCTAGAGTCTGAGTCTCTAAGCTTCCCTTCTGTTTGAAGCTTCATGTCTTTCTTATATCCAGGGTCTGTAAGTAAGTTTTGTGAGCGAAGAGCAGTCTTCTCTAAGTCTGTGCATATGACACATATTGTAATACCCGAGTGATTTGCTCTGATTAATATAATATCAAAGTCTTCCGCATATGTGTTTAAACTTCTGAAGTTTCTCTGTTTGTCTCATATTATGCACTCATTGTGATCTCACTTATTTGCCTATATCTTCAATCGATGTTCCTTGGTACTCTCTGATATAGTTTGCTCATCCAGATAATAAGGTTCGCTGGTAGTCGGTATAAAGGGACGGTCGAGCATTGGTAGTAAGTCCCGCTAAGGCAAGGAGGCCGCAAAAGGGCAGTTGTAGGTGCGGAGGGTCCATGGAAATCCGACTATAGGGTTCACATAAAACTGCAAAAGCCTGATGGACTTCGGGTGGTGGGGTTCATAGTTCGGATAGAGTAAAGTGGTTAACACGACGATATTGGTCCTGTCGAGAGTAGCAGAGACTAGAAGACCAGATAACGAGAGGAGATAGTGCATGAGACAGAGTGCAAGTAGTCAAGCTTCATACTCTGATAGAGGAGGCCTCTGACAAAGCTGTTCGTCTGGAGTAGTTTTACAAAATGTGGCGGGGTTCATAGTTCAGACAGAGTAAAGCGGTTAACCCGACGATATTGGTCCTGTTGAGAGTAGCAGAGACTAGAAGACCAGATAATGAGAGGAGATAGTGCACGAGACAGAGTGTAAGTAGTAAAGCTTCATACTCTGACAGAGGAGGCCTCCGACAAAGCTCTTCGTCTGGAGCAGTTTTACAAAATGGTATCAGAGCCATGACCTTCTTTTCAACCCGGGTATGATATCAGACTCTCTTAGATATGATATAGCTATTCGCTCTGTGTTTCCACTGTGTATAAATATTTGTGTGGTATAAAAGGAATCTAGTGCCGTATCAAGAGTCTCAGGTTTTTTAAAGGAACGGTTTCCACTCTTGCGACACTTTTGAGGCCGTATCAGTAGTCTCAGGCTGTTTAAAGGCATAGTTTCCACTACTGCGACCTCCTGAAAGATTTGCTAGTTTCTGCCTGAGAAGTCGGCCAGGAGCCTATCTGACATTCTTTTAGGAGAATTGAAGATTAAACGCCCTGCTTTTCTGTGAAGAAATAGTAACATCTACTATTATGGATTCTTCAGCATATGTTAGATATGTACATAATACCATAGAATCTTCTGTATCTACTTCAGAGAATGCTTTCAGTTTTATAATTCATTATATTCCCTCCATAGAATCATTGGATCCAAGAATTAAAGATATTTACAAGGGCATGAGACCACCTGGCACTCCAAAGTATGGGTTAGGATATGTCGAACAATGTGATACATCCATCCCTGACTGTAGATTTACAAATCCCTTATCCAGTGATATTCAAAGACCCACCATAGATGAAATTCACAAACTTCATACAGTTATGAAAGGGTGTCAGAAAGGATCTATTCCTGAAGAAGGGATCAAAAGGATGTTAAACTGGGATTTGTTTACAAATCCGGAAACAAATGAATACAATACAGTCACACCAGATCCTGAAAAGCTAAGTCTATCTAAAGACTGGCAGAAATTTATGATTGAAGAAGATAGTTGGATTTCCTTCTTTGAATGGAGGAAATTAAAGCAAGGGCCTATAGTCCAAATGGTAGGAGAAACCTCTGAATCTCCTTCTCCAAAACATAAGTGGAAAAGCATTGACGGACGTATTGTTGAATCAAACTCTAGTTTTCCACCTTTTAAAGGAATTGTGTTAGAAGATAATGCCAAACAAGTAAAAGCAGTTCCTTTATTATTATCAGAAGAAGCCATTCAGTTGTCCGGAATTGATAAAAGAGTCCAGTCAATATCTGAACACATGAACTGGACAAATACTGCCTTGAGAGGAATGGCTACACACACATTCATAACCAATGACTATGCCCGCAAGGACCAAATCATAGACCTCCAAGTATCCACAAATACTATTGTCCAATCTGTGGATCAAATACAAGGAAAAGTCATTGAAGTCAAAGATAAAATGGATTCTGCTTTATCAAGGATTTCTTATAGGGCCAGAGAATCAAGCAGAAACCATGAAGAAATAATGGAAGGATTGGGAAATGCCTTTTCAAACATGGGAAAAACTTTGACAGAGACAAAAGGCAAAACCAGTCATCCTGATAAACCAATTCCTAGTTCCTTTATCCTTCCAAGTTCTCATATTTCTATTTTATCTCCTGTATATAAATCGTCTGAGATAGAAATTGTAAAAAGATTCCCATTACATTTTCCACCAAAAGAAGAACTGCCTGAATCTTCTTCTAAAACCCTTAAAGATAGCCATGCTTTAGTAACTGTTAGAAATCCATCTTATGAAGATCTTCCACATCATTCTACCAGACCATCAGCGACTGACCTAGTTGGGAAAGGTAGGCTTCCAGACACTCAAACATTTGCTGAAGATTGGTTCCAAGAATGGAACATTGATAACCTTTCAATTGCATAAATAAGGCAAATGATTGACAGAATGTATGTTTCATACAAAATCATGTGTATGAAAGGAAAAACTGAAGTAGAAGCATGCAAAACAATTATTCAGTGTTTTACAGGAACTCTTAGCAAATGGTGGGTAGTCATTTCTTCTCCCTTAATGATTACAAAAATGGAAGCAGAGATCCTTAAAGATGAAGAAGGAGATATTGTATATCATACTGATGGAACTGCAGTAAACAATATGATTGGTGCTCTTACCACTGCAATACTTGAGCATTGGTGTGGAACAAAAAATGAAATTGCAGACAAACATGAGATCATTCTCATGAATATGAAATGCAGGAAAATGTATGAGTATGAACAATTTCATAAAGAATGGACACAAAGGATCTTTGGGGTCAAAGAAAGTGAAAATCTATTGTGGAAACAAGTCTACTTGGCAGCCCTACCAAGTAAGTTTGTAGAATACCTAAAGATGGAGGAAGTATTCAAACTTCCTTACAAGATGTACACATGGGGAGAAATCTATTCCCTGATAACCAAAGCCTTGATTGGACTATGCACCAGTATAAAAGTACAAAATTCTTTGTCAAAGTCCACATATCTTCCCGACCAAAAATCTATCTGTGAACAATATGGCTTATACCTTACAAACCCAACCAGGAAAATAAAAAAGAAGCCAAAGAATTACAAGGAAGATAAAGGTAGAAAATACAAAGCCAGATACAAGTATATACCCAGAACTCATTATTACGAGCCTAAAGATATTAAGCCCAAAATCCATACACATGAAGAAAAACAAGGAATTATTTGTTGGATATGTGGAAACCATGGACATTATGCCCATAATTGTCCTGAAAATGTAGCCTCTAGAAAAACCAAAGGGAACTTTTTAGAACAAAAGGCAAAAGAGGCTCAGGAAAGGAAACAGTTAGTCTTAAAGACTCACTGCAATAGATGTGGGGCAAACAACCATGAAACCAATGCATGCCCCTATAATCCATTCATTAAAAGGGAAGAAGTTCATCTTCTTCGAGAAGGATGTTTTTCTACTTCTAGCAGTACATCTGAGTTTGAATATAGCTCAGAAAAATAAATTTTAATGAATCAGTATTGTAATTGCAACAATCCTAATTTATGTTCTTGTAAAAGTGATACGAATAGTTCTGATTCCGAATCAGAACCTGAAATACAACAAAAGTTGAAAGTCTGGATGTTCCAGAATACTGGTGATCAAGAGGCACAAATGCTTGCCCAAATCAAAAGCCTCCCTGAAGGTGACATGAAAAACTCTCTACTTGAAACCTTCATTAAGACTGTCAAAGAAGAACAAAAGAATAAACATTTTGAATTACCAAAAAGACAACCTTTGTTTATTGATGCTCCCTTTGATAAAAATAAAAAGACATATATCAAATTCAACAGGGAGCCTAAAATACAGAATACCTCTATTACTGACTTAGGGGTGAAATCATGAAGGTGGGTTACACTTTTGCTTGTTTTATGAGAAAAAAAACTGTATTTTCACAAGTTATTCAACTTCCGACATATAAAAGTATTTTTTTTATTTCGAATTTCACTTTACAGTAAAAACAAAACTTGTGAAGAATTGTGTTAGCTTTCTAATGACTATTTTTCAATTTTTTTTTATCACGATTTCATATGTCAATTTGACAATTGTTTAACAGTATGTTTCTTAAACACGAAATGAATGATAATGAGTTACTTATTTCTACAACAACGTTTTTTTAATTAAACTTATGTTTTGAAGAAACAAAATATACTGCAACAATCTACAGAGACTCTATTTTATTATGACTATCATTTTGAATTTAACGGATGAATATTATAATTTCTAGAATTTTTTTAAGTTGACCATGCTGAAAACATTGCA
>SNQJ01S0032392.1:24123-52869 GCA_010110895.2 Picea sitchensis | reverse complement strand
TGAAATGTAGGGAGTCAATTCATTTCATATCTCGGTCCCTTTTAAGTTTAAATGAAGGTAATGGTTTCATGACACATATTTTTTTGGTAAAGTTACAAAGTGTCTCCATAACCATTCCTAAGTACCCCAATGTTGAGCTTAGTGGCTTCATTAGCTAGAAATTCATTCCATTAATTATGTTCTCTTAGGACCTAGAAGAAAGCAACCGTTTGTATAATTTTTTTAGATTTTTGTTATTAGGGATGCTAACTATTATTAGAGGGAGTATTATTTGTGAGATCCATATATAGAAATCAATGTCTTTTTTCTAGCTTCATTAACTAGAAGAAGGCCCTAAAGAATGGCATATGCTTCAGCCTGATTATTTTTAGAGTTCTCTAGAACCCAAACAAAGGTTGTTTCTATGTGTCCCTCGGGATAAAAAAAAACCCCCCACCACACCTTCCACCCCTAGGTTTCCTTTGAACACTCCATCAAAGAAGAGAAGGATGTATTTCTTATGAAATTACCAGATCGAAAGATCATGTTCACTCAAAATAAGCTACCATGACCTGCTATGAATAGGATTTCGAGTGAAGAGTCCTTGACAATGAGATGACGGAATATTTTGAGAAAGCCAACCTATCTCATCATGATCCATCTAATGAATATCTTTATTCTCGTTTGCCCTTGAGTTAATGTATTCCATGAGAATGCATTTTTCTTTATCCGTTATTGATTTGGGATTGTTTAATTATTGTAGGAAGATTTCCTATTACGAGCTAGCCTTATTTCCCAACATATAAATTTGGGAAGGGTAAACTAGATTCTTTTTAAGGATCCACTATAGAATTTATTCCAATGAGAATCTAAGTTACCATTTGGATCTACCTATTGTGGTTCTTGTGCCACCTTCAAGGAATTAGGATTAGTTTATTATCAGTGCATCCCTTACTCCACTGGATTTATGGCTGCTTAGGTTTTATCTAGCATGTATTGTGTAGATATAAAGATATTTATGTTGTGTGAGATGGTTAGGACTTATTAGATGGGTGCTTGGGTTCAGGTTCATTAGAAACAGAGATTAACATCATTTAGATAGAGTTTGGAGTCATATTAAAAGCGAGTTTCTTGTATAAATTACATTGTGTCCTTCAGATTTATTTTCAATGTGTCCTATATCTGATTGAGTAAGAGATCTATTTGTCTTAATCATTAGATTTTTTTAAAGAAATCACTGTTCTACAATATTACCCAAACTAGTTTCTTTTGGTGTGCTGTGAAGATCAATGCTTCTAGAGTGTTTATAGGTGTAAGGTTCTCTATAATATTCAATGAAGCATATATAATGACACTTGCTTCTCTCAATTATTTCTAATAAATCAGTTGCAACAATTAATAATCTAAATGAACCAACATGTATAGTAAAACATTCAAAGTAAGTTTTGCAAAATACTCATGAAAATCTGCTCAATTCATAAATCATCCACCATCATTCACACGTTATGGTCACACATTATCACCAAATGAAACTTTGCAAATCGTGAGGAAAGTAGTGCTCGAACCAATGAAATATTAATGCAGATTTTCAGTTATAGGTAAAGGTTTGTGATATCACTCAACAGGGAAAGATTAATGACCAACATGATCGAGAATGTATTAATAGCAGCGTTATATATGGAGATCACGGAATTGAGGTTTAAATTATGTATAGATCAGTCTATAGTCAAAACACTGCATAGGCACCTCATTTGACAAACTATGTGATGGATATACTAAAAGAAAGTAGCATACAAATGGTATGTCCTGGTGGTTATATAGCGAAAAGAAATTAAACAATCGAATATATAACAGCGTGTTATTGCATTTTTCGATGTTAGAATGTCAGTGGTTACCTATTGCAAAGCACTGGTAGCCTAATATTATTTTTCTGTTCTATGATATTAAAAGCGTTCCTTACCATGTCAATGGATTTACCTATTGCAAAAGCATAGACGCCTAATATTTTTTCCTGTTCTATGATATTAAAACGTTCCTTACCTAAGGAAGCATGGATCTGTAGCAGCTGTAGGTGTTTGGGAACATGCGGGGAAAAGAAAGAACAACGAGATAGACTGGTCACCCTCTCTGTAAAAGATGTTAAATGTTTGCTTTTTTTTTAAGCGTTGTTGGGCACAGTAGGAGTCAATCTTTGCAAATCGCCATAAAGTTGTTTTGAAGTTTCCATCTCTCTGTCGGGCTAGTTGGACAGGAGATAACAGGGAGGGAGGAGTTACGCCTGGTTCAGGACGGCTCGGGATCCGGTGACCCATCACTATTACTACCGAATTCAAAAATACATTGCACACATTGCACACATTGCACACATTCTATTATAAATTGTAGACGTTCTATTACTACCGGTATAAATTGCACACATTCTATTATAACCTTCAAAAATACATGCAATTTTTATTCATTCGGTGGGGGATATAGCACTATTTTGACGCCCTTTAGTGAGGGATTGTAAAATAAAAATAGTTGATTTTAGCCATTTTTATTAAAATTTTATTTTACATACTGTCTATCGCTCAATGAGCGCTTAAATTTAAGATACTATCCATTGACTAGTGTGTATACTATTAATATAGTAAAGGATATAAGGTGATTATATATATTATTGAATTAATATATCCATTTTTATGGAATATCTCAAATATCCTACGGGATAGCAACTAATATTAGTATTGCTAAAATAATTTTATATTTATAAAAATAATATAATCCAGATGTGATTCCTCATTGTATTAAGCTAGTATAAATACTATTATTATATATAGTCCCCAAGGCCGGCAATGCGCTCAGATAATGATCAGAATCATAAATCAGCTACGAGCAACAAGTTTTCTGCTGGGACAGTAATCCCATAAAATAATTTACATTACCAAGTTTAAATCCATTCCTATATCTATTAGAATATATGCTAAACGTCGATTTGATCTGTGAGCTAAAATTTATTAATGCCGATAAATGATGTGTGGCTATAATCTGAAGAGAGATCCGCTTCACCGAAGCCAGGATTAGGAAAAACCATGAATATTAAACTATAATATGATATTTCATTCGTTACGGTGAAATTTAGTGGGCACGCAAACGAAAACATACCAATTCACTCGCGATTTCTCGGTGACCTACGACCTCGGCGAACTCCGCGAGCTGCGACCTGCAACCTCTGCTACCTCGGCGACCTGCAACCTCGACCTCGACCTCGGCGACCTGCAAACTGCGAACTGCGACCACGATACAGAGCGTATGCATCAAAACAATTTTCCAAACATTACAAAGTCGATGTGTGGCTAATATATAAAAACTCTTTCGGCCGAAAGATAGTTCGGCCGAAATATAGTTCGGCCGAACTTTCTTTCGGCCGAACTATCTTTCGGCCGAAACAATATTGTTGGAAAGAAAATATCCGACCGACCAAATTTCTACACGCAAATCGAGGGCACGGTTATTGCTCCGTTCGATTTGACGTTTATTTTTTCGGCCGAAAAATACTTCGGCTGAAAATAACATCTTTCGACCGAAAACTATTTTTAGTTTGGCCGAAAAAATGTTTTTCGAAATTTTGGAGAGCAGATTGTCACGAAAGTGTAACCCACCTTCGTGATTCAACCCTTAGCCAAAGAAGTATTTTCTCTAAAAAAAGAGGTTTGTGGCTTAAAAGAAAGAATCAAGAGAATAGAAGGAGATGCAGAATACAGTTTCAAAATTGATTCATTGGCAAGGCAAGAAATTAAAGAAATAAAAGAAAGATTGGAGTCTATTCCTCCTCCCCTAGAAGATGCTCCTTTTGAATCCATTGTACAGGATAAAACTGCAATTGAAATGCAAGGGATGACAGGTATGAAAATCATGCCTGTGCCATATCAAAAATATTATGTCAAGATACAACTGGAGATAAATCAAGAAATATTTTTCTTGACTGCACTCATAGATACCAGATCTGACATTAATTTGCTAAACAAAGAAATTATCCCTGCAAAATATTGGCTTCCTAATTTTGGATCAGCCACTGGACTAGGAAATGTACATACTTCTTTCTAGTTTGAAGTCCCTAAAGGAATTTTGGTTTTTGAAGGATATGCTCTAGGGATGAGGTACCAACTTTCAGATTTACCAGTGGATTGCATTCTGGGACTCCTTTCGTGTCTGTTGTGGAACCTCATGGTTCTTATTATTGTCCAAACAATAGACCAGGCTATTTCATTACATTTCCATGTATAGGAGAAAGTCATCCCAAAAGGATTGAACTGCCATTTGTCTCTGAATATCATGCTCAAATTGCTTATTGTAAGAAAAGCTTGGTAACTATAGAAGTTTTGGATGATCAGCGAAATGCTCCTGTTACTCATTATTTGGATGAAAATACTCCCTGGGAAATTTTTTAAAATAATTTGATACTAGAATGGCAGCTCAGTGCAGCTCAGGGCTTCAGAAAAAATAGCGTTGGGGTTACTTGGATTTTCAATAAATACTAGTATTTCTGTACTTCCTCCCAGGCATATACTTGGCAGAATACATCAAGCTTCTACTATTGCTTCTAGAGAAAAATTGGTAGAAATGAGAGATTTTAGCAGAATCAGGTCTGCTAACAGAGAATGGTTTGATCAACAAACGCAAATATGGCAAGAAACTCCTGCTTGGAACTTTTTCCAAATTAATAGGATGAGAACTATACAAGATTGGCCGAATGGGAATCCAAAGGAGAAATTGTGTAATATAACTTATCATCAGTACAAATCAATGTGGTTTAATATTTGTCTTTGGACAGACAGATATAAATCTTATTACTGTATGATAAAAATTGCAGATTCCTTCATTCTAGGTCCTGAACCTGACTGGTTAATGGAATGGTGGTATAAATTTGGACTAAATCCATTTGGGATACATCCCCAAGTTTCATAAGTCGACAGAATGTTTCTCTTCCATAACAGAAGGCTTGAAACTATTGCTGATTTATTTTCAGAAGAGGAATATAAAATGATGTTTGTAAGAGAAAAATATCCATGGGTAATCCGAACCAAGTTTGTACTCCATCAGGAAGAAGAAAATGATGAAGATCCTGAACTGTTCAGAGAAATATACACTCAACATTGGGATCCTTACAACTTTAGACATTTTCATGATTATCCATTAGAATAATGGGTTTCCGTGGGTTTACCTATCAAACTCCACTGTGTAAACTCATGTCTAAATGGCCGACAGTGGTGCCATTCGGGTTCCGTGGGTTGTCGTTATTAAACTCCACTTTGCACATAGTATGGTTATGTCAAATAAAGAGAATCTTGGAAACTCAGAGCACTTCTCTGACTTTTGGTGAGGTTTGACCCACATTTCCAACGATGCTCTCCTTTATGTCTTGTTAATAGTCATCTGACTGGGAAATCTTGTATGACAGCCCTGACAGATATATTGTTTTATCTGCTTTTCATTTGATATGAAATAAAGTTGATGATTTGGTCGAAGATTCCTGTGTGAATACATCCGCTGAATCTCAAAAGTAAGATTATGTGGCTGACATATAGGACCACAAGTCTCTTCGGAGTCCTGGCTTCATGATGACTCCTCCTTCAAAAAAAAAATTGTATAAAGGAAGGGTAGGAGCTCATTATTCCGCATTAGCATTTTGAGAGTCTAGAGTCTGAGTCTCTAAGCTTCCCTTCTATATGAAGCTTCGTGTCTTTCTTATATCTAGAGTCTGTAAGTAACTTTTGTGAGCCAAGAGAAGTCTTCCCTAAGTCTGTGCATCTGGCACATATTGTAATACCCGAGTGATTTGCTCTGATTAATATAATATCAAAGTATTCCACATATGTGTTTAAACTTCTGAAGTTTCTCTATTTGTCTCATATTATGCACTGATTGTGATCTCACTTATTTGCCTATATCTGCAATCGATGTTCCTTGGTACTGTCCGATATAGTTCGCTCATCTAGATAATAAGGTTCACTGGTAGTCGGTATAAAGGGACGGTCGAGCACTGGTAGTAAGTCCCGCTAAGGCAAGGAGGTCGTGAAAGGGAAGTTGTAGGTGTGGAGGGTCCACGGAAAGTCATCTATAGGGTTCACATAAAACTGCAAAACCCTGAAGGACTTCGGGTGGTGGGGTTCATAGTTCGAACAGAGTAAAGCGGTTAACCCGATGATATTGGTCCTGTCGAAAGTAGCAGAGACTAGAAGACTAGATAACGAGAGGAGATAGTGCATGAGACAGAGTGCAAGTAGTCAAGCTTCATACTCTGACAGAGGAGGCCTCTGACAAAGATGTTCGTCTGGAGCAGTTTTACAAAATGGTATCAGAGCCATGACCTTATTTTCAACTCGGGTATGATATTGGACTCTCTTAGATCTGATATAGCTATTCGCTCTATGTATAAATATTTGTGTGGTATAAAAATAATCCAGTGCCATATCAAGAGTCTCGACATGTTTAAAGGCATAGTTTCCACTCTTGCGACACTTTTGAGGCCGTATCAGTGGTCTCGGGCTGTTTAAAGGCACAGTTTCCACTACTGCGACCTCCTGAAAGATTTGCTAGTTACTGCCTGAGCAGTCAGCTAGGAGCCTATCTTACATTCTTTTAGGAGAATTGAATATTAAACGCCTTCCTTTTCTGTGCAGAAATAGTAATATCTACTATTATGGATTCCAGGTCAGCATCTTTTAGAGAAGTAAGAAATGCTGAAGAAACGCGTACCTCTGGATCTGACCCTGTAAATAGTCTTGAGTCAATGTTTGCTTTCAATAGAACTCAAAGTATAAATCATGCAAGCATAGAAGAAGTCGAGTTAAATCCATAAGCTGCATGGAAATTACCTCCAATCTCTCCTAGCAGAGTATATCAAGACCTAAACATGTTCCATCTCAAAGCTGTGACCAGAGTCATTGTGAAAGAATCTGTAAGTAGGATACAATAGAATAGTTATGTCAGTCAAACAATATCCCTCATAAATGCAAAAGAAGTCCAAAAGGAAGCTAAAAAGCATGGAACAAATTACCTTCACTTTGGATACATCAGAATTGGAATTAGTCCACTTGTCCATAAAGGAATAGACTCCTATGTGTTATGTACAGTCAGATATTTAACCCATAATAAGTTTACTGATTCTCTGATAGGAGGGATAGTTTCCCCTCTTTCAAACGGGCCTGTATATTTTGACTGTTATCCTAATTTTTCTGTTTATACCTTTGACGAAAACATTGCAAACATATTAAAATTATAGATTAGAACAATTGGATTTGATATGTGTCCTACTAGGACAAATATATCCATCTAGGCTAGAGGATGTTTCATACATACCAACACTCTATTTCCTGTTGTCTTACATACCCCTAGAAAAGACTCTCATTCAAGTACTTTGGTCATAATAGATCCACTGAATCAAAAAATGGAACATTGTACCATAAAATGGGAAAACCTATCTTTCCCTATTGATTGGGTTATTGATAACCCAAGGGCGCCAATACCAATATCCATCACCTCTGCCCAAATAAAAGAAACTTCCGACTCTACAGTTATTTCTTTTCCCCAATGAAATCTTTCCAAATCTCCTTCTTGTACAAAGTCTACTCCTTCATTTCCCTCTTCATCCCTTTGTTTACATGCCTCACTTCAATCTTTAGCAAACCAAGTGGGAAAAATTACCTTTGCAGTAAAATGTTTTGATTGTGGAGAAGTGATTACCCTGTCTACTCTTTCTGCATTTGAAGAAAATGAAAGAGTACAATTCGAACATGCAAATCATAACCCAAGGAAAACTTTACGTCCACCAATCTCCACTACTAAAGACCAATGTCCTCATCATCAATGCTCTGATATACCCTTTCCACATGACTCAGATTTTTTAGTTCTCCAAGATAACTATTGTACAGAAATAAATCAGAGGAAAGAGGCTTATATTCTCAGTGACACAAGAAGACCATCTGCTCCAGAAATAAGGAAATTGCTTTCTCTTTATAAAGGTTGTATTAGAAATTCAATTAAATCAGAATGGATGAAAGAAATGATAAATTGGGATATGTTCTCCCATCCAAGAGCAAAAGAATTTGCCAGGAAAACTTCAATTCAAGAAAAGACTAGACTAGCCCAAAATTGGAAACATTTTATGGATAAGGAAAATATTTATATATCCTTTTATGAATGGTATAAAAGAAATCATCTAGCCCATTCATGGGATTTAGCCCCTCGGAAGTCTAGTCCTATGTGTTGTCCGGTACAAACTCTTTCTATATCTGATTTAGGAAGAGAGATCAACAAGATCAAGAAATCCATGGTAAATGTTTCAGAACAAAAGAAAGAAGAGGAGGATGAAAGTCTTCAAGTCAAACATCAGAAATATCATGTCTTGATTGAATTAAAAATTCAAGACCTACATTTCAAATTGAAGACATTGATTGATACTGGATCAGACTTGAACATGCTAAATAAGCATGTTATTCCCGTGTCTTTATGGGAAAAAACTCAACCTATGGTTGTGGGACTAGGAAATATTCCAAATGATATTTCATTCCAGATTCCAGAAGCAATTCTTTGTTTCCAAGACTATTGTCTAAAGTTAAACTTTCTCTTAGCAGATATTCTGGTTGCCTATATCCTTGGCACTCCTTTCCTTGCAACAATATCACCTCATGGCTCTACCATGGTGACTCCAGAAAAGCCTGGATACTTTATCACAATTCCTTCCGCACAGGGTAAAGTGACAATCAAACTTCCTTTTGTCTCTACCCCAAGGATCTCAAATGTTGTCCAACTAAGCCTTAGAAAGAAGGAAACATTAAAAGAACTTAAGACGTTCCAAATAGGGATCAGAATCAGAGATCAATTGAAAAGGGAAGACATACAAGAAAAAATTCTCCTATTAAAGCAAGAATTCATCCGCTCAGTCTGCTCAGAGAATCCTACTGCTTTTTGGAAACAAAAGAAACATGAAGTCTCCCTCCCATATAGAGAAGACTACCAAGGGAAGCCCTGCAAAAGTAGAGCCATACCAATGAATGTTGAATATCAGAAGCTATGTGCTGAAGAAATTAAGGGTTTACTCAACAAAGAACTTATTAGAGAATCTACTAGTCCTTGGAACTGTTATGGGTTCTATGTAAATAAACATTCAGAAGAAATCAGAGGAGTCCCTAGACTAGTAGTAAACTACAAACCCTTAAACAAAGTTTTAGCTGATGATACATATCCTATTCCAAATAAAAGCAGTCTAGTCACTATAATTGCCGGGGAAAAAATATTTTCAAAATTTGATCTAAAATCAGGCTTCTGGCAAGTGGCTATCAGTGAAAAGGATAAATTTAAAACTGATTTTAATGTCCCTGGTGGGAATTATAAATGGAATGTGATGCCCTACAGATGAAAGAATGCTCCTGCAAAATTTCAAAGGGTCATGGATGATACTCTTAAGCCATACTTTGATTGGCTTATTGTTTATATTGATGACATCCTTATCTTTTCTTCATCCATAGATCAGCATTTTAAACATCTGAAAAATCTTCTGCAGGTAATCAAGCAAGCTGGCCTAGTCTTATCAAAGAAAAAGATTGAGCTTTTCCAGACTCAAATAAAGTTTCTTGGTCATACTATTGACAATGGCCAAATTACTCTGCAAACTCATGATGTAGAATTTGCAGATAAATTTCCTGATAAGATTCTTGATAAAACACAGCTACAGAGGTTCTTGGGAAGTTTAAATTACATAAGCCATTTTTATAAAAAATGTGCCCAGGATACAAAGCTTCTAAATGATAGGCTAAAGAAAGATCCAAGTCCCTGGACAGAAGCACATACCCAGGCTGTGAGAAATATTAAAGAAAAAACGAAGAATCTTCCAATCTTGCATATCTCTGATGATGAACTCCCTAAAATAGTAGAAACAGATGCAAGCAACATTGGCTGGGGAGCAGTATTAAAGCAAGTTAGAGATAAAGAAAAAGAAGAGTTCATTCAATTTGCCTCTGGGTTATGGCAAGCAGCAGAAAAGAATTATTCTGCTTTAGATAAAGAAATTAAAGATGCTTTAAATGCCATACATAAATTTGAAATTTATTTGATTTATAAAAAAATTCTTTTAAGGACTGATGCTGCAGCAATGAACAAAGTTCTTAACAAAGATCTGAAAAATCCTGGAGACTCCAAATTTGCTAGATGGAAAGTTCTTTTTAGCAATTTTGGATTTTCTATAGAACATATCAAAGGAATAAACAACTCTATTCCAGATTTTTTGAGTAGAGAGCATCTACAGAATTTCTGTCTACTAATCTCTGCACAACTAAGAGATGGATTAGAAAGAGTAGTAGATGTTCTAGACTCCTTAAGTTCGGAATCATATTCAACAGATTGGGTACCTCGTTGGGAGTTAAGAAGCACTAAAATTCTTTGCCAAACAACTCAGGTCCCATATTCAAGTCTAGTCCCTGAGGTGAGAGGAAGGAGAATATCAAATGTTTTGGCCCCCATGGTTACTCAAATAAATGAAAGAGAAACTCAAGCACAACATGCTCTAACGAATCTTTTCCATGATATAACGCTAATATAGGATATAAGAGATGATCAAGGGTATAATCAACAATATTTTTGCTTAAATAGACCTCGATTATTATCTCATTGGCCTGAAAGAAATACTGATATTATCTTCCCAGAAACAAGCCTAAATTATCATGAGTACAGAAAGCTATGGTGGGAATTTGTCCAACAAGAAGACTTCCTACTTCTGGTTAAATTTGGAAGTGTCAATTCTGCAACTTCAGGAAGGCCTCCAATTTGGATTGCAGACTAGTGGAAAGATTTTGGCCTAAATAAAGGAGCAATAGATCCCTATATATTAAACTCATTTACACCCCTCTCTGTTGTATGAGATCTGTCCCTTCAAGGGCCAAATGATGGAGAAATCTTACGTCTATTCATTCTAAATCACTTTCAATGGGCAATCAAATCAAGAACCATTCTTCAGATGATCAATGGACTACCTTTTATAGCCCGGAAAATCTATACAAAAATCTGGGATACCCTGCATTATCCTGAAAGATTTTCCAGCTTTATTGAAAATGATTAAATAAAATTTTGGTTTCCGTGGGTTTACCTATCAAACTCCACTGTGTAAACTCATGTCTAAATGGCCGACAGTGGTTCCATTCGGGTTCCGTGGGTTGTCGTCATTAAACTCCACTTTGTACATAGTATGGTTATGTCAAATAAAGAGAATATTTGAAACTCGGAGCACTTCTCCGACTTTTGGTGAGGTTTGACGCACATTTCCAAAGATGCTCTACTTTATGTCTTGTTAATAGTCATCTGACTGGGGAATCTTGTATGACAACCCTGACAGATATACCGTTTTATCTGCTTTCGGTTGATATGAAATAAAGATGATTTGGTCAGAGATTCCTGTGTGAATACATCCGTCGAATCCCAAAAGTAAGATTGTGTGGTTGACAAGTCTCTTTGAAGTACTGGCTTTATGATGACTCCTCCCTCAAAAACTTGTATAAAGGAAGGGTAGGAGCTCATTATTTGACATTAGCATTTTGAGAGTCTAGAGACCGAGTCTCTAAGCTTCCCTTCTGTCTGAAGCTTTGTGTCTTTCTTATATCTAGAGTCTGTAAGAAAGTTTTGTGAGCGAAGAGTAGTCTGCTCTAAGTCCGTGCATCTGGCACATATTGTAATGCCCGAGTGATTTGCTCTGATTATTATAATATCAAAGTCTTCCGCATATGTGTTTAAACTTATGAAGTTTCTCTGTTTGTCTCATATTATGCACTCATTGTGATCTTGCTTATTTGCCTATATCTGCAATCGATGTTCCTTGGTACTGTCTGATATAGTTCGCTCATCCAGATAATAAGGTTCACTGGTAGTCGGTATAAAGGGACGGCCGAGCACTGGTAGTAAGTCCCGCTAAGGCAAGGAGGCCGCGAAAGGGCATTTGTAGGTGTGGCAGGTCCACGAAAAGCTGGCTATAGGGTTCACATAAAACTGCAAAAGCCTCATGGACTTCGGGTGGTGGGGTTCATAGTTCGGACAGAGTAAAACAATTAACACGACGATATTAGTCCTTTCAAGAGTAGCAGAGACTAGAAGACCAGATAACGAGAGGAGATGGTCCATGAGATAGAGTGAAAGTAGTCAAGCTTCATACTCTGACAGAGGAGGCCTCTGACAAAGATGTTCGTCTGGAGCAGTTTTACATATATCCATCCAGGCTAGAGGATGTTTCAGACATACCAACACTCTATTTCTTGTTGTCTTACGTACCCCTAGCAAAGAATCTCAGTCAAGTACTTTGGTCATAACAGATCCACTAAATCAAAAAATGGAACACTGTACCAAAAAATGGGAAAACCTATCTTTCCCTACTGATTGGGTTATTGATACCCCAAGGGCTCCAATACCAAGATCCATCACCTCTGCCCAAATAAAAGAAACTTCCAACTCTGTAGTTATTTCTTTTCCCCAAAGAAATCTTTCGAAATCTCCTTCTTGTACAAAGTCTACTCCTTCATTTCCCTCTTCATCCCTTTGTTTACATGCCTCACTTCAATCTTTAGCAAACCAAGTGGGAAAAATTCCCTTTGCAGTAAAATTTTTTGATTGTGGAGAACTGATTACCCTGTCTACTCTTTCTGCATTTGAAGAAAATTAAAGAGTACAATTCGAACATGCAAATCATAACCCAAGGAAAAATTTACCTCCACCAATCTCCACTGCTAAAGACCAATGTCCTCATCCTCAATGCTCTGATACCATTTTGTAAAACTGCTCCAGACGAAAAACTTTGTCAGAGTCCTCCTCTGTCAAAGTATGAAGCTTTACTACTTGCACTCTGTCTCTACTATTTTAGATAGTTCATCATCAGAGATATGCAAGATTGGAAGATTCTTGGTTTTTGCTTTAATATTTCTCACAACTTGGGTATGTGCTTCTGTCCAGGGACTTGCCTCTTTCTTCAGCCTGTCATTTAGAAGCTTTCTATCCTGGGCACATTTTTTATAAAAATTGCTTATGTAATTTAAACTTCCCAAGAACCTCTGTAGCTGTGTTTTATCAAGAATCGTATCAGGAAATTTATCTGCAAATTCTACAGCATGAGTTTGCAGAGTAATTTGGCCATTGACAATAGTATGACCAAGAAACTTTATTTGATTCTGGAAAAGATCAATCTTTTTCTTTGATAAGACTAGGCCAGCTTGCTTGAGTACTTGCAGAAGCTTTTTCAGATGTTTAAAATGTTGATCTATGGATGAAGAAAAGATAAGGATGTCATCAATATAAACGATAAGCCAATCAAAGTATGGCTTAAGAGTATCATCCATGACCCTTTGAAATTTTGCAGGAGCATTCTTTAATCCAAAGGGCATCATATTCCATTCATAATGCCCAACAGGGACATTAAAAGAAGTTTTAAATTTATCCTTTTCACTGATAGCCACTTGCCAGAAGCCCGATTTTAGATCAAATTTTGAAAATATTTTTGCCCCGACAATTCTAGTGACTAGACTGCTTTTATTTGGAATGGGATATGTATCATCAACTAAAACTTTCTTTAAGGGTTTGTAGTTTACTACTAGTCTAGGGACTCCTATGATTTGTTCTGAATGTTTATTTACATAGAACCCATAATAGTTCCAAGGACTAGTAGATTCTCTAATAAGTTCTTTGTTAAGTAAACCCTTAATTTCTTCAGCACATAGCTTCTGATATTCAACATTCATTGGTATGGCTCTGCTTTTGCTGGGCATCCATTGGTAGTCTTCTCTATATGGGAGGGAGACTTCATGTTTCTTTTGTTTCCAAAAAGCAGTAGGACTCTCTGAGCAAACTTAGTTGATGAATTCTTGCTTTAATAGGAGAATTATTTCTTGTATGTCTTCCCTTTTCAATTGATCTTTGATTCAGATCCCTGTTTGGAACTGCTTAAGTTCTTTTAATGTTTCCTTATTTCTAAGGCTTAGTTGGACAACATATGAGATCCTTGGGGTAGAGACAAAAGGAAGTTTGATTGTCACTTTACCCTGTGGGGAAGGAATTTTGATAAAGTATCCAGGCATTTCTGGAGTCACCATGGTACAGCCATGAGGTGATACTACTGCAAGGAAAGGAGTGCCAAGGATACAGGCAACCGAAATATCTACTAAGAGAAACTTTAACTTTAGACAATAGTCTTGGAAACAAAGAATTGCTTCTGGAATTTGGAATGAAATATAATTTGGAATATTTCCTAGTCCCACAACCATAGCTTGAGTTTTTTCCCATAAAGACACGGGAATAACATGCTTATTTAGCATGTTCAAGTCTGATCCAATATCAATCAATGTCTTCAATTTGAAATGTAGGTCTTGAATTTTTAATTCAATCAAGACATGATATTTCTGATGTTTGACTTGAAGACTTTCATCCTCCTCTTCTTTCTTTTGTTTTGAAACATTTGCCATGGATTTCTTGATCTTGTTGATCTCTCTTCCTAAATCATATATAGAAAGAGTTTGTATCAGACAACACATAGGACTAGACTTCTGAGGGGCTAAATCCCATGTATGGGCTTGATGATTTCTTTTATACCATTCATAAAAGGATATATAAATATTTTCCTTATCCATAAAATGTTTCCAATTTTGGGCTAGTTTAGTCTTTTCTTCAATTGAAGTTTTCCTGGCAAATTCTTTTGCTCTTGGATGGGAGAACAAATCCCAATTTAGCATTTCTTTCATCCATTCTGATTTAACTGAATTTCTAATACAACCTTTAGAAAGAGAAATAAATTTCCTTATTTCTGGAGCAGATGGTCTTCTTGTGTCACTGGGAATATAAGCCTCTTTCCTCTGATTTATTTTTGTACAATAGTTATCTTGGATAACTAAAACAGGTGAGTCATGTGGAAAAGCTATATCAGAGCATTAAGGATGAGGACATTGGTCTTTAGTAGTGGAGATTGGTGGAGGTAAATTTGTCCTTGGGTTATGATTTGCATGTTCGAATTGTACTCTTTCATTTTCTTCAAATGCAGAAAGAGTAGACAGGGTAATCGGTTCTCCACAATCAAAACATTTTACTGCAAAGGGAATTTTTCCCACTTGGTTTGCTAAAGATTGAAGTGAGGCATGTAAACAAAGGGAAGAAGAGGGAAATGAAGGAATAGACTTTGTACAAGAAGGGGATTTGGAAAGATTTATTTGGGGAAAAGAAATAACTGCATAGTCGGAAGTTTCTTTTATTTGGGCAGAGGTGATGGATCTTGGTATTGGCGCCCTTGGGGTGTCAATAACCCAATCAGTAGGGAAAGATAGGTTTTCCCATTTTATGGTACAGTGTTCCATTTTTTGATTCAGTGGATCTGTTATGACCAAAGTACTTGACTGAGAGTCTTTGCTAGGGGTATGTAAGACAACAGGAAATAGAGTGTTGGTATGTCTGAAACATCCTCTAGCATGGATGTATATATTTGTCCTAGTAGGACACATATCAAATCCAGTCATTCTAATCTGTAATTTTAATATGTTTGCAATGTTTTCGTCAAAGGTATAAACAGAAAAATTAGGATAACAGTCAAAATATACAGGCCCGTTTGAAAGAGGGCCAACTATCCCTCCTATCAGAGAATTACTAAACTTATTATGGGTTAAATCTCTAACTATACATAACACATAGGAGTCTATTCCCCTATGGACAAGTGGATTGATTCCAATTCTGATCCATCCAAAGTGAAGGTAATTTGTTCCATGCTTTTTAGCTTCCTTTTGGACTTCTTTTGCATTTATGAGGGATATTGTTTGACTGACATCACTATTCTGTTGTATCCTACTTACAAATTCTTTCATAATGACTCTGGTCACAGATTTGAGATGGAACATGTTTAGGTCCTTATATACTCTGCTAGGAGAGATTGGAGGTAATTTTCATGCAGCTTGTGGATTTAAGTCGACTTCTTCTATGCTTGCATGATTTATACTTTGAGTTCTATTGAAAGCAAACATTGACTCAAGACTAGTTATAGGGTCAGATCCAAAGGTACTTATTTCTTCAACATTTCTTACTTCTCTAAAAGATACTGACCTAGAATCCATAATAGTAGATATTACTATTTCTGCACAGAAAAGCAGGGCGTTTAATCTTCAATTCTCCTAAAAGAATGTCAGATAGGCTCCTGGCCGACTGCTCAGGCAGAAACTAGCAAATCTTTCAGGAGGTCGCAGTAGTGGAAACTGTGCCTTTAAACAGCCCAAGACTATTGATACGGTCTCAAAAGTGTCGCAAGAGTGGAAACTGTGCCTTGAAACAACTCGAGACTCTTGATACCACACTGGATTCCTTTTATACCACACAAATATTTATACACAGTGCGAATAGCTATATCAGATCTAAGAGAGTCTGATATCATACCCGGGTTGAAAAGAAGGTCATGGCTCTAATACCATTTTGTAAAACTGCTCCAGACGAATAGATTTGTCAGAGGCCTCCTCTGTCAGAGTATGAAGCTTGACTACTTGCACTCTGTCTCATGCACTATCTCTTCTCGTTATCTGGTCTTCTAGTCTCTACTACTCTCGACAGGACCAATATCATCGGGTTAACTGCTTTACTCTGTCCGAACTATGAACCCCACCACCCGAAGTCCATCAGGCTTTTGCAGTTTTATGTGAACCCTATAGTTGGCTTTCCGTGAACCCTCCACACCTACAACTACTCTTTCGTGGCCTCCTTGCCTTAGCGGGACTTACTACCAGTGCTGGGCAGTCCCTTTATACCGACTACCAGAGAACCTTATTATCTGGATGAGCGAACTATATCAGACAGTACCAAAGAACATCGATTGCAGATATAGGCAAATAAGCGAGATCACAATGAGTGCATAATATGAGACAAACAGAGAAACTTCAGAAGTTTAAACACATATGCAGAAGACTTTGATATTATATTAATCAGAGCAAATCACTCGGGTATTACAATATGTGCCAGATGCACAGACTTAGAGCAGACTGCTCTTCGCTCACAAAACTTACTTACACACTCTGGATATAAGAAAGACACAAAGCTTCAGACAGAAGGGAAGCTTATAGACTCGGTCTCTAGACTCTCAAAATGCTAATGTAGAATAATGAGCTCCTACCCTTCCTTTATACAAGTTTTTGAAGGAGGAGTCATCATAAAGCTAGGACTCCAAAGAGACTTGTCGGCCACACAATCTTACTTTTGGGATTCGGCGGATGTATTCATGCAGGAATCTCCGACTAAATCATCTTTATTTCATATCAAACAAAAGCAGATAAAACAGTATATCTGTCAGGGTTGTCATACAAGATTCCCCAGTCAGATGACTATTAACAAGACATAAAGTAGAGCATCTTTGGAAATGTGGGTCAAACCTCACCAAAAGTCGGAGAAGTGCTCCGAGTTTCAAAGATTCTCTTTATTTGACATAAACATACTATGTACAAAGAGGAGTTTAATGACGGCAACCAACATAACCCGAATGGCACCACTGTCAGCCATTTAGACATGAGTTTACACAGTGGAGTTTGATATGTAAACCCACGGAAACAAAAATTTTATTTAATCATTTTCAATAAAGCAGGAAAATCTTTCAAGATAATGCAGGGTATCCCAGATTTTTGTATAGATTTTTCGGGCTATAAAAGGTAGTGCATTGATCATTTGAAGAATGGTTCTTGATTTGATTGCCCACTGAAAGTGATTTAGAATGAATAGACGTAAGATTTCTCCATCATTTGGCCCTTGAAGGGACAAATCTCGGACAGTAGAGAGGGGTGTAAATGAGTTTAATATATAGGGATCTATTGTTCCTTTATTTAGGCCAAAAGCTTTCCACCAGTCTGCAATCCAAATTGGAGGCCTTCCTGCAGTTGCAGAATTGACACTTCCAAATATAACCAGAATTAGGAAGTCTTCTTGGTGGACAAATTCCCACCATAGCTTTCTGTACTCATGATAATTTAGGCCAATGAGATAATAACCGAGGTCTATTTCAGAAAAAATATTGTTGATTATACTCTTGATCATCTCTTATATCCCAGATTAGTGTTATATCATGGAAAAGATTCATTAGAGAATGTTGTGCTTGAGTTTCTCTTTCATTTATTTGAGTAACCATGGGGGCCAAAACATTTGATAGGCTTATATTCCAAGTGACACAAGAAGACCATCTGCTCCAGAAATAAGGAAATTCCTTTCTCTTTCTAAAGGTTGTTTTAGAAATTCAGTTAAATCAGAATGGATGAAAGAAATGCTAAATTGGGATTTGTTCTCCCATCCAAGAGCAAAATAATTTGCCAGGAAAACTTCAATTGAAGAAAAGACTAGACTAGCCCAAAACTGGAAACATTTTATGGATAAGGAAAATATTTGTATATCCTTTTATGAATGGTATAAAAGAAATCATCAAGCCCATTCATGGGATTTAGCCCCTCAAAAATCTAGTCCTATGTGTTTTCTGGTACAAACTCTTTCTATATCTGATTTAGGAAGAGAGATCAACAAGATCAAGAAATCCATGGAAAATGTTTCAGAACAAAAGAAAGAAGAGGAGGATGAAAGTCTTCAAGTCAAACATCAGAAATATCATGTCTTGATTGAATTAAAAATTCAAGACCTACATTTCAAATTGAAGACATTGATTGATACTGGATCAGACTTGAACATGCTAAATAAGCATGTTATTCCCGTGTCTTTATGGGAAAAAACTCAACCTATGGTTGTGGGACTAGGAAATATTCCAAATGATATTTCATTCCAGATTCCAGAAGCAATTCTTTGTTTCCAAGACTATTGTCTAAAGTTAAAGTTTCTCTTAGCAGATATTCCGGTTGCCTGTATCCTTGGCACTCCTTTCCTTTCAGCAGTACCACCTCATGTCTCTACCATGGTGACTCCAGAAAAGCCTGGATACTTTATCACAATTCCTTCCCCACAGGGTAAAGTGACAATCAAACTTACTTTTGTCTCTACCCCAAGGATCTCAGATGATGTCCAACTAAGCCTTAGAAAGAAGGAAACATTAAAAGAACTTAAGCAGTTCCAAACAGGGATCAGAATCAGATATCAATTGAAACGGGAAGACATACAAGAAAGAATTCTCCTATTAAAGCAAGAATTCATCAGCTCAGTCTGCTCATAGAATCCTACTGCTTTTTGGAAACAAAAGAAACATGAAGTCTCCCTCCCATATAGAGAAGACTACCAAGGGAGGCCCTACAAAAGCAGAGCCATACCAATGAATGTTGAATATCAGAAGCTATGTGCTGAAGAAATTAAGGGTTTACTCAACAAAGAACTTATTAGAGAATCTACTAGTCCTTGGAACAGTTATGGGTTCTATGTAAATAAACATCCAGAACAAATCAGAGGAGTCCCTAGACTAGTAGTAAACTACAAACCCTTAAACAAAGTTTTAGCTGATGATACATATCCTATTCCAAATAAAAGCAGTCTAGTCACTAGAATTGCCGAGGCAAAAATATATGATTTTTTCAAGGAATTTTATTGTAAATTATTTGAAAATTGTATGTTTAATTTATAAAAAATTGAAATTGATAAAAATCATATTAAAGAAAATTTGTGGCTAAATTGTATACTAAATTAATAGAATTCAATTTTATTATACATTATTTGAAAATTATATGTTCAATTATTTTTTTTCAAATTGAAATGGATAAAAATCATTTTAAAGGAAAGTTGTGGCTACATTGTATACTAAATAATACAATTCAAGTGCGTGTTTGATTCTAAAACTTAAAATAACGAAAATATGCAATGGTTTTTGAAAATTCGTTTTTATTTTACAATCTTCTTCAAAAAACTATTGTCATATTATTATAAATTTTTACAAATTCTCTTAACATAAATTTTGATATAAAAAAATAAAATAAGAGAAAATTAATGGAAATTTTGTCCATTGTAGATGTTTTGTTTGTTTCTTTTGTCTTATCAATTTCTTCAATTGCCATGTCCCCCTATCTTCCTCCATTGCTTCAACCTTGGGAGAGCCTATTAAATATTTTGGGCTTTTGATAAAGTCTAGAATTTATTTTGTGAACATGTTATGTTTAAAGGTCAATGCTTAAATTTGATTGTTTTGATTTACCACTCCCACCTGTACATCTGTTGTTGTTTTTTTTTCTTTAATGCTTGAAACTCGGCATACCTATTGTCATTGAGTTGTGAGATTTTTTTTTAGAGTTTCTTCATCTTACAGCTCGGTCTTTTAATAATTATTTGAAATTTTGCAATGTCACATGGGTTTCTATGATAGAGGTGACATTTCTTGTTCCATAGTGAGAACTAGAGTGTCCTTAAGAGAACAATAGGGACACCAATTTGAGTAGAAGACTAAATCCCAAAACTCCTCAGCTTCCCAATACCGAGCTAAGATGAAATGGATCAAAATGCAGCACTACCTGATAGTACCATACCTCCACCAACTTGCAATCACCATACAAGAGAGGAAATATACCAACATCTAGAATCATGCTAGCCAACATCGACTCAAGGTCATATTCAATATTTAAATTGAACCTTTACAGGTGCCCACAGTCTCTTCGAAGAATTGTTGAACATGGAGCTCCCCTATATGTTGGAAACATGCCAACAAATTCCAATGCGGTCACATGCACATGCATATAACTATATTAGGAATGTGCATGCATGCACTCTTTTTTTAACATATTATGTAACTAATGGATCTAATTATAATCAATTAATCTAAGTGTTTGAGAGATGCTATATATACGAGCATACCTATAGAGGTGGGAGTGAAATGTGTGTAGAGAGGAGAGTGTGTGTGAGGAAATGATGGTTGTATGTCTGAGATTGGCTATTGTAATTCTCCCTTGAATAATAAGAATATTGAATATCGTTGCCCATGATTTTTTCCCGTATTGGGTTTCCACATAAATCACTCTGTCAATTTTGAGATTGATCTTCTTGGTTTTAGGCGTGTTTAATCTTGCTTGAACATGCTTTGGTTTTTTATGCTATGTTTTGCTTTCTCTTCCCAATAAGTGGTATCAGAGTAGGTTGAGTAGGTGTCGTAGGTGAGCCAAGGTGAATTGCATGCAAGTCTCCTTTGAGTGCAAGAATATTTGGACATTGTTTTGGCACATAAGGACAAGTAGAACAAAGTACCGAAAACACTAGATAGTTTCTGAGATCCAGAGGGTGTGATTGAGTGAGTTTTAGGTCACTAACGCTCCCTAGGAAGTGTTATAGGTGCATCCCTACTCTCAAACTTTAAAAGCAAGAAAAAATCCTATATTAGTTCATCTCATTTGTGCACCATAGAGAGCTGGAAAAACGATGCTCCCCCATCCACACTCAAGGAGAGTCGATCTCTAAAATTAGCGCTCCCATTCAAGCACCACAAGAGAGCCCATCCAAAAAAGGAAAAATTCCCATGAAATTCATGGTATAAACTAAAGTTTGAAAGGTTTCTTGTCTTATTATGCATGACATGGTCATGAGTTTTAAAAAATGAGGGATATAATATAAAAAGGGGAGTTGGACCTTTTAGAATATAAAAAGGTGAGGTGGATCCTTTCGTAAAAGGTAAAAGGTGGACCTTTTATGTTTTATGTTTTGGAAAAAGGGTTTTTCAATATATATTTTTGAGCCTAAGCCTTTTTTGAATTTCAACCTTGATTTTTTGAGAGCTTGATTTATTAGAAGTTTTGAATTTTTGGATGGTGTGTTCTAATGGCGAAAGTCCAGAGTTCTATGTTTGAGGTGGAGAAATTCAGTGGTAAGAATTTATTTTCGCTATTGAAGCTTAAGATGAGAGATTTTCTTGTGCAGCAAGGATTGCAAAAAGTGTTGGTTGGAAAGACAAAGAAACTGATAGGCATGAAAGACAAGGACTCAGAATATATGGATGCAAGAGCTCTCAATACCATTCCTTTTTTTTTGGAATATGAAGTGTTGTTTAACATCGCTGAAGAGGAGACGACAACATGTTTTTGGAATAGATTGGAGAGTCTGTATATGAAAAATTCCTTGATGAACATAATCTTCTTGAAGAGGCAGTTGTATAACTTGCGGATGAAAGAAGGTACAAAAATTGTTGATTACTTGAATGTTTTCAATACTTTGATTTGTCAATTATCTAGTATGTAAGTAAAGTACGAAGATGAGGGCAAGGTGGTTATGCTACTCTATTCATTGCCTAAGTCTTGGGATCATCTAGTCACAACTATGTGGTTTAACTCAACAGATGCCATTGATTATGACATTGTTGTGGGATCTCTGTTGTCTGAGGAAATGATGAGAAGATCTGGTAAGGAAACCTCAACAGTAGAAGCAATGGTGGTCAAAGGTCTATCTATAGAAGGAGGGAAATATCATAAAGGTATGACCAGGTCTAAGTCAAAAGATAGTAAGGGTAAGGGGAAATGTTGTTTTTGTGGAAAATCTGGGCATCTCAAGAAATATTGCTGGAAAAGACAACAAGCATCTAAAGAGGACTCCACAAAAGAATCAAATTTAGCTACAGGTATGGTTGATGAAGTTTTTTGTGTCTGGTGTGCTTCACCACCTATGTTCACATATAAGGTGCAGGGCAGTGATGGTTGAGTCACTGTGAAATAAAAATAAAAATAATAATAATTGTATTTACTTTGGAGTTGTAAAAATTGTTGATTACATTTAAATGTTCATATGTCTGTAAGACCTGGATAGGCATGCATACCCCTACTTTATTAGGTCACCTATGAAAAGTCTAGATGTAGATTTAGGTAGATTGAATATGTGTGGGGCATGTATGTTGGGTTAACCTTGACTTGGTGAAAGAGTTAATGAGTTAAATTTGGTTTTTTAGGCCAAAGCAAGCGGTTTTTCGGGTCCATGTTTTTTGGGTATCCCATGGTATTGTTTCCATGAATTGCATGTAATGAATCTTATAAAAGGCTTCATGAACTCCATTGTAAATCAACCTGTAGGGAAGTGGTAAACGCTTACTTCGTTGTCTTGGTCGAAATTGGTCAAGGGAATGTTCATGTTAAAGTGGAGCACTGAGAATGTAGTGTGAAGTTCCTGGAGGTGAGCGAAAAAGTTTTACTTGGGTTGGCTTGGTCGGATTTGGTCAAAGTTGTTCGAATGCAAAGTTCGAGGTGAAACAGTGTGTCCAGGTTAGAAAGGTGGATCTTTAGAAAGACTGATGTGTTGGTTGTTCAACCAAGTGTTTGAGAATATATGATGAAGGTATGTTAATATCCATGGAACTTAGAAAGTATTGCAAGGAAGTTGGGATCGAATAGGCATGTTCAGTAATGCCAAGTTGTAGCAATAGTCATGGACAAAATCGATTGTGCTATCTGGTAACTCGGTCACCATCGGTTGCAAAAGACAGGAAGATTCAGGAAGAGGTATGAAAAGGTCATCTGGTAATACTCAAATGTGAAATTATTTTGTTCTGATGCTTATGTTTTTTTATCAGTAGTCTAAGTAGAAATCAGAGAAAATAGGTAGATCTTTTATATGGTGATGATGTTAAGGGGTGTAGACTGTGAGATCCTACTAGCCACAAAATCATCATGGATAAAGAGACAGTGTTTAATGAATCTCCTTTTATAAAAATAGACATAGTAAAAGATAAAAGGTACAAAGCATGAATGGTAATATAAGGGTATTTGGAAGGTATTGATTTCCATGAAAATTTCTCACCAGTTGTTAAAATCTTGTCTCTACTCCTGTTGTGTTAGCACTGCTTGTGATAGTACGAGTAGATGTTAAAACTATTTTACAAGGAGTTTTTTGGATAAGGGGATGTATATGGAACAACGAGAAGGGTTAGTTCAGAATCACAATAGAATATTTTTTTGCAAACTCAAAAATCATTGTATGGCCTGAAGCATGCGAGGAAAATGGTACAATATTTTTGATTCCTTCATGGTGAGCCAAATTATACCAGAAGTGAGTGTAACCATTGTGTTTATGGTATATTCATTATCTTGGTGTTATATGTTATGCCTGTTGTAAGCAAAAGCATGATTGAGATCAATAGGTTGGCTCAGTTGGTTAGGACATTTGTTATAAAGGATCTGAGAGCAGAAAAATAAATCTTGGGCATGGAAATACACAGAGACACGAAATATGGTAAGATTGGTTATCACAACAGAAGTATGTGCTAAAGATACTCAGAAAATTCGGTATGAACAATGTGAAACCGGTAAAATCCCTTTGGCTTTCCATTCTAAGTTCTTTTCATGTTTATGTGTATGTGGTGAAGATACTCAGAAAATTCGGTATGAATAATGTGAAACCAATAAAATACCTTTGGTTGTCCATTGTAAGTTCTCTTCAGGTTTATGTCCTAACTAATGAAGAAGAAAATGGTTATATGTCTCAAGTATTATATGCTAGTAGAAGGTTTGTTGATTGCGATGGTGAAATGGTCAGCATTTCACATGCAGTTGGTGTTGTTAGTAGACACATGGAAAAATCAGGTGAAAAGCATGGAAATGGGTGCTTCAAACACAGAAGCACAAGTATCACCTATAGTGGTTGCAATGATTTGGTCTGTGATTATAATTCATGAGATTTGGACAAGTGCATCGGTTTATTAGACAGGTTACTGATGCAGACAAAATGGTCCATACTGGAGTGAATTGTGCAGGCATGTTCATGTAACGGTATTGTTAGAGAAGTTGCGAAGCTATGATGGTGTTTGGATTATCTTGGCTTGTAGAAAAGGTGATGAATTAATTAAGGGCGTGATCTATCGGGTAAATTGTTGTCAAGGTGGAGAATGTTGGAAACATGCCAGCAAATTTCCCATGCGGTCACATGCACACACACACAATTAGTCTAACTCTTTGAGAGATGTTATATATACGAGCATATTCATAGAGGCGAGAGTGGAATGTGTGTAGAGCGCATAGTGTGTGTGAGGAGATGATGGTTGTATATTGTAATTCTCCCTTGAATAATGAGAATATCGAATATCATTTTCCATAGTTTTTTCCCACATTAAGTTTCCACATAAATTAGTCTTATGAGATTATTGTTCTTGGTTTTATGAGTGATTAATCTTTCTTTCAATGCTCTGGTTTTTTATGCTCTATTTTACTTCCGTTGGAAGAATTGAAGAACAAGGATCTCTCCTATAGACCATAAATTCCATCATTAAACACCCCCTTTGCCAAGCACGAGAACACAATAAGAGGATATAGGGGGCGTGAAGTTTTAACCTTTGATGCATGTGGATTGAATATTTTTCCACTTGTCACATAGTGGCTACCATGGCCATAAGTCTTAGTGGCAGTTATCATGGAAGATGTTCAATAAATGGATTCCCCCATCTTTTGCATAACACACCCTTTTTCCATGAGCACACAATTATTTGCCAAAGAGTTCGCTTGGAAATTATGATTGTGGAGGATCCATAAATATTCCAATGAATCAAAATACTTGACAATGGAGGATACATAAAAATTCCAATGGATCAAAATACTTGACAATCTTTTGAATTTTGTTGATCTGTCTAAATACTTGCACGGCTTTCTGTGAGAAGTTGCCGAACCCCGATATGAACACCTTCTCCAGCATTCTGCATTATTTTTCAATCACAATACAATTTTTTTTATCAATGTAAGTGTACGTGGATCAATAATTTTCTGTAGATTAAGTTCGATATAAGAGAAAATCCAAATAGACGAAGAGTGCCCTTACCATACTTTCCCGGAAACCAATGGACTACTCGTCAGATTGAAAAGATACATCTGACCATATATTATATAGTAGAGTGCAGAAGCGGTGAATTATTATTGATTCATCAGATTCGATGCTAAAACAACCACATAAGAAAACAAAAGAGTCTAAAAAGGTATGGAAACAGCTAGATAAGCAAACAAAAGAGTCTAAAAAAGAATAAGCCTTTCGGCTTAAAAATAATTTTGGTTATATATTAAAAAAACCAATTATTATATTTATAGATTTATACAATTGTTAATTGTTATAGTTGTAGGTTTATATTTATATTATATGGTTTTGTTTTTTATCGTTTTTATTTGTGTTTATCTTAAGTCAATAATGATCTTAACCTAATTCCTTTCTCTTTTATCATAGATATGGGTTCACAAAGGGATTACCCTAATGCATTATAGACTTGCTTATATTGTAGACTCTAATGTGCAAATTATATTTTGAATCTTTTAAATATAAAAGAATTCAAATATAAAATTTAAAACAATTGTCAAAAAATATGCAACTTTTGAAAAAGGTAGGTTTTTGATGTTTTATTAATTAACCTAAAAAATATGGTGTATACATTAGTTCCTGTAAAAGTCAATACTCCATACCTTTCAAAATGCAAATGAAGAGGTTCAAAAAGTGGAAATAAAATTTTTCAAAAGTAAATATTTATATCAGCATTGTTTAAATGTTGTACTATGAAATTGTTTTTTAATTGGAATTTCTTAACATAAACCTACATAAAATTATTATTTTTTATTGTTTAAAATTTATTTATGAGTATAAAAATTCTTGAAACATTTAGATTATACAAAAATAATCATTTAAATATACTCAGTATATATTAGACAAAAATCTCTAGAAAATATTATCCAAAAAACTTATAAGTTTAGACTAAAGTATTTATATCTACCATATAATATGTGTGGTGCAGAACTACTGATGCTAAATTAAGAAATTGCTCAGTAGAATGAATGCTTCTAAATTAAAAAATTGTTCAGCAGTTTCATCCTACCAACCCCAACCAGTCAGTCATGAAATATAGCGAATTCAACTGTGGAATGCTGGTCCAGAGCTTTTGCTTGAACGGATTTTCTACACAAAGTTAACGTTATCCAACATTTACACTCACCCAGTTATCAAGAATTCACAAACTATATATGCCCCGACATGAAAATACTTAGAAAGCAGATCAGTTTGGCTGATTGCAAAAGACACGGTGATATTTTTCTCTGTAACTGTAGGGTTTGAACCAAAACCCGTGCTTACTAGAAATAATACCATCATTTCCGCGTGAATTGATGTCTCAGAGCGTCTACTAAATCCCTTGGCCTGATGATTGACATAAGCGAAATCGTCTTTCTTGTCCTCTGAAAGCCCAATCGAAGAAAGCTCCTTTTGCATCATCTGCAGTTTATCAGAGACATATATTGCACTATTGCATCAATAAAAAATAGATACAAAATCAAGGCCTTTACGTCTCGGCCTGCCTAGGTTGACTATAGTGTCGAGGTAATTATAATTTTTAAGTTTTTAATTTCACCAAACAACATATATTTATCAAATGATTTTTTTTTGTCTGAATTTTACTATATAAATTTACAGTTACTATTTTTGGTTGTTCAAAATGGATTCAGCATACTGAAAAACTTTCAGGACACTTGAATTATACAAAAATAATCATTCAAATCCACCAATCCAACAATTTTTCAACAAATTTCTGGCAAATATCCCTAAAAAAAATAACCTTTAACCTAAGACTTTCCAAATAACCTAACTTCCACAAAAAAGCTTACACCCTAAAGTGGTCAAACTGTCAACTTTTTTTAAATAGAATTACCAAAACTTGATCACTAAAATATTTAGAATTACAAAAACTTGATCACAAAACTCACAATAAAATATATATGTTATATAACAAACTTACAATAAAATATTGATGTTATGACATATATACTTTATAACATGAAGTCATATGCAATATCTACAAAGGAGGTAAATATCAAAGTAATATAAAGCTTAATAACTGCTATGTATGGGGGTGGGGGAATAATAGAGAAAACACATTATACATCATGTGTTTTCTCTATTATTCCCCCAACCCTCATTTTTTTTTGAAGGAATAATAGAAAAAACACATTATACATAATATAATGTGTTTTCTCTCATATTTCCCCTACCCTCATCCTCATTTTTTACTCTACTATTTTTGTGAAATATTTAAAATTGTGATTTTAATCTTAAATTTAAATTTAGTGTGATAGAATATTATGTCAATTTAAAATATTATATTAATTTAAAAGTTTAAAGTAGTTTGGATAAAAAAAATCATGCCATCACAATTTATTATAAATTTTAATCTTCTATGAAAATAGACTCCAATGCATCATATACTATAAATATTTTATTTGTAGAATATATAATATAATCACATTGTTTAAGGAAAATATAAATTTATATGAAATCATAATTTTTTGTTGTTTAAATTATATTTCTGAATATCGAAATAATCCCTCAAATCTAAAAATCCAACAATTTATAACCAGATTTGAAACAAAATTAAACATAAAATATCTCATAAAAAATCAAAACATACAACAATTAAACTAAGACTAATATAAATGTCACCATTAAGTAAACCAAAAAAATCCAATACTCACGGCCAACACATTTGTACCCAACTTTTTAATCATGTAATATCTTAAAACATTGATACATGGCCACTGTATCCATGTAATCTTGTGGGAATTAATGGTGATTGTATATTTATTAAAATAATGGTGATTCGAGAACAATAACCACTCGTATTGGTGATTGTAAATATTTGCTTCAAAAAATACACAATAATGCTGTGGTTTCCCCACGGTTCTAGTGGCAGCTAGGGCGTGTAGGGAAGCACAACGAAGATTGTACCTAACTCTAGAACTTATTTAATGCATACGCAAGTTGATTTACATTAAAATAATTTCTCTATTTCAAGAATGATAATTTCGGTTTTGCAATAACACTCTAAATTCAACAATATTCATCAACTAA
>SNQJ01S0032391.1:57838-88250 GCA_010110895.2 Picea sitchensis | reverse complement strand
ACACAAAAAAAGTAATTCCAAACTATTGCACACAAGCATATTGATCACACAGAACTACTGTGCACGCAACCATCCTAGCGTCACATGCCAATTCTAATTTTCCTTGTGCGTGGGGTCTTTAGCAATGCACACACAAACGAATTACAGGCTCGTGTACACACATGCTACTTACCTGTGCACACCACCATACAAATATTTCCTTAGAGACTCCTGACCAAACTCATAAAGTTAACTTAACAGGAAAGACTATCAACAATTTTCATACTCATGCAAGTCTACAAATACAGTCTATAAGCTCCATACTTACATGTTCAAGCAACATTAAACAAAATAACAACAATTACTTATATGTGACAACATACAAGAATTAAACCATATCAAACATGGACAAATAAGAACACGGTAAATGAGACAAGATCATAACAAACACTTATATTTTATGAAAAGTCACCAATTGCACGCAGAACTCAGACGTTCCTCCCAACCATAGACTTTGTTGCTCATATACTTTCAACAACAAGTAACCCTCGAGTTGGGGCTTAATGCCACCAGGGAAAGAGGGTTCCTAGTGACAGGATAAGGTTTGTTACTCATCATAATTGCTCAGTCCAAGGTGCCATTGTTGCAACTAGTGTAGAGTCTCTCATTCCCCACGCACTTGTCACACCCAAGGAAGAGTACTTCTTCTCTGCTCAATATTCCCTCGGTTGTCCCACTTCCCTTATAGGGTTACTAGCAATAGGTCAGAAAGGAAGTCGTTGAGGTTACCACCTTGAATATTTTGGCATTTTCACTTTGTTAGTTTTGGAATTGAGCTCTGGAAATATTTTTTTATTTGACCCCTAACCATGGTTGTTTTAACAGTGAAACTCGAATTTTTTAAGAGAAAAACAAGTTGTTAGTGAATGTATGTTACCATAGCCTATACCCATCAAATGCATGTCATTTTTTTTGCAATAATAATTTAGAAGGAGCTATGTTTGACTGTGAATGTGCATGTTGCTTACTTTTGAATTTGTTCTATCATTTTTTTTCTTCCCTTCTGAAAATGAAATACTCAGAATAATCCTTTGTTTAGTTCTTTGGTTAATATCCATCAAAATGTTGTGAAATCTTGTTGTGTTTTTCAAACTGTCTGCAGGGTTGTTCTTCTTCGACATTATTTTTATGATGAAAATTGGATCTGTGACCTTAGTCTAATGATGACACAGCCTGTGTGTTTGTATTTTGTTTAAAAGAAAAGGGGGGCACTCCTCGACTTTTCCCTTTTATTAGGAGTTTCCATTAAATCCTCTTGCAATCTTGATATGTAACTTTTTGTTTCAATGAAGCATGTGTCATAATGGAGTACCTTTTGCTTGGATTTAGGGTTATGAGATTTCATATCTATGTTAGGTTACGCCCTTGTGTTTTGGAAATGTTGTCTCAGGTTATGATTCAATTATTTTCAGAGAAAATGGAGATGTTTAGTATGGTTTTGTACTCAAGCTTTTAAAATCACCTTATCAATATGCTTGATCAATGACAGAAGTTGAAGTATGTTTTGTTGCTAAACCCTAGGGTTTCACATCCTTCCCTGTAAAAGAATATGTATTGATTCTATAATAGGAGTTTGGCATATCTCCAATTTTGCAACCCTAATGCTCTTTAAACATAGTAATAAGCCTCCAATTATAATGAAAGATTAGCTTGATCCAGTTTCAATCCTTAATCGTGTTTGGAAAACGACTAGTTTGATATGCATCGATTGTTTTGGGATTTGGATGGCTATTTTCTTGAAAGTAATATATGATATGTTGGAAAATCAAAATTGTGAGAATGTTGAACACCTTCTTCAGCCATATTCAATATTTTATACAGATAAGTTATTTGAAAATGGTTCATATCAGTCTTAAAGAATGAATATTTTTCAAATCCTAACTTTTAAAGAAATTTCACAACAATTTGATGATAGTTTGGGTTTAAAGAACTCTATCCAACAGTCTACTTAAATTTGGAAGAGACGCATTACTTTGCTACTAATGATAAATAATTTTCAATCCTCGTTGATTGAGCAAATGATTATACACTGGTGATATAAGTTATGTGCATTTGTTGAATATTACTAATGAAGAAAGGTTAATTAAGGTTGGCATAGCTTTGTAATTGTTATATATCATCACTCGTAGTTTGAGTATTAAAGAGAAATGAGATTTGTTTTGAGGATTGCAATGTTTTATTTCTCATACACATGATCAATTCCCTCATGTTATCACTTTTCATAAGTTATTCCCTCTTTCCCAGATTCATATATCATTTCAATTGTTCATTTATCTTTCCTCTTGTGATATGAAATTAAATATTTCTTGATATTGATATTGGAAAAAAGAATGTATTATAATGGAGATAGGTATATAGTTATGGTCATATTTTGAAACATTATGTTACAGGTTGATTTTGAAGGTTATGCTACAGGTTGATTTTGAAAGATTATATTATAGGATGGTTTTGAAATCTCATTTGAGTTTCTGTGTAATCTTATATTAGTTTTTTTTTTCTTCTAAAGCTCTTCAAAAATTTTAAAATAATATTTTATGTCATAAATATTTTCCTTTTCTTTGACATACTACAATTATAAAAGATAACATTAATTCCAAGGACATATTTCTTGAGAATTAATTGAAATTTTTGTAAAAGAGATTGTAAACACGGGGTGATAATCCTAACTATTTTTCTCTAGCCAGGCAAAATTCGAAAATGTTGGTATTAGGATAAGGAGATTCATTTTCATCAACATTTATTTGGCGAGCATACTAGGGAAATCTTCAATATTTCTCTCGTATTTTTATCTCTTTTTTGTATGTATTGTATTTTTCTATGTTTAACCTTCTTTCTTTTTCTTATTTATTAATTGTTTTCGTGGCCATACCTATTGCACATCAACTTAACATTGGTGATGGTTCAAATGATCAAACCAGTTTTTCTATAACTTTATTTAATACAATTTTGGAAACAAATCATACACGAATTGAACTTCATCAATCTTGGGAGTTTATTTCTCAAGATATTAGAATTAGAGAGCAGTGGGAAGCTCAACAAAGATTGGCCAAAAATCAACCTCCTTGTTAGGAATTTTTCTTATGTCCTCTGATTCTTGTTCTTCTCGAGGAATAACAGGTTTGTCTCCAGAAATTAATCCTATCTCGAAGATAGGAAGAAGAAAGGTTGTCCTTGAAACCCTACAAGGTAAACATCGTAGATCTTTATGTGATTCTTCCATCTCTTTAGTATCATTTATCCCTATCACTTACAAAATGACACCTATCAACACTTTTGGTATTGGTCAATCTTCTTCTTCGCAATCCTCTTCCTCTTCTTTAATTGGGAGTATTTTCAGTCATCAAATTCCAGTTAAATCTACCACCAATCCTACCAAAGTAATCAATAAATTTGGTTTATTCCAATTTGAGGAAGATGCCACAACTACACCATGGCATGTTTCTTCACCTCTAGATCTTGTTCTAGCTACTAATCCCCTTCCCAAATTCAAATATCATTTGCCAAAATTTTCAGGAAATGGCACCATTTATACAAAAGAACATCTTAGTGCATTTTCTAATGCATGCCACAGTATAGGAGAAAATGATAATGATACTTGTATGTGATTATTCATTAGTTCTTTAGAAGGGAAAGTTGTTGTTGGTTTTTTGAATTGCCTCCTAAAGTATTTTTGACTTGGGATGAACTAGATTACTGGTTTAAATCAACATATGGACAGCCCAAAAATCCAACAGATTTGTTAAAGTATTATAATAACATTGTTTTAACAAAGGGTGAAACCATTAAACCTTCCAATCTTAGATTCACCAAATTGTACAATCAATTCCAAGAAATGATTTTTCATCATAACCAAGTTGCTTTCATTCAGTACTATAAAGCATTTCCCTCTTCTTATTGTCATAGGTTAGAAGAGATAAATGTAACAAGCCTAGGGTCTCCACTCCAAACTTGTTTGGAGTATGAAGAACAAATGGAAAGAATGGGTCTTCCCAAAGAAGATTTTGTTAACCAGACTGATATGTCGATTGTGTTGCAGCTGGTTCAAGATATGAGCAATCTGATGATTACTTTTGAAAGGAAAGGGATCACTACTAATCCAATCCATGTTGAATCTTCTTCTCAAGTTGGTTTGAGAAATCATCCTATTAATTTCTTACCATATAATCATCTAAAGGTTATTCTCTCTAGAGCTTGGTGTAAATTTTGCGATGACAATCATGAAGAGAACACCTATGAAGTTAAGAGAAAAGCACAAGAAAGAATCTTTGGCAAAATAAATGAATCAATTGTTGTTTCCTTATATCTAGTTCCTGAAGAAGATGTAATGTTAGTAAACACTCAGAGTAAATATTATACTAACAAGGGAAAGGGTGGAAATCCCAAAACTACCTTTTCTTCTCCAAGTACAACTCCTCAGGTTGACAGAGTAGCACAAAGTCAAGGGGCTTCAACCTCTTTACCTTCATCAAAGTATAATATAATCAAACAACTAGCTAACATAAAAGCAGATGCAACTCTTCTGGACATGGTCATTGTTCCCGAGCAACAACAACATCTTAAAACTTCTTTAGTATCTAGTTTATCTAAAAACCTTGATGAAGATGATTCATATGTAAACAGACTAGGTGTAAATAATTTTTTAAATTCTATAAAAAAATCCACCTTTTTATATTTTTGTAAAGATTTTTGATAGGATAACTCATTGTTTCCTAATAGATGGCGGGTTTGGACCTAGTGTAATGTCTGAGATTATTATGGAGGAACTTGGCCTCTCTTGTACAAATGAAAATATGAGAAGCATGTTGTCCTATAATAATCAGCAACAATTGACAATCGATGAGAATAAAGATGTAACTTTAGTCCTTTGCGCACATCCAGAAATCAAAACCACTTTGAATATACAAGTTATTGGCATGCCTATTAGTAAGTATTCAATCGTTTTGGGTAGAGACTAGCAGGCTTTAACGGGTTATAATCGTGTTAAGGAAAGGATGAATTTCACCGTACATTGAAAAGGTTCCTCAATCAAATGTAAATTTTATTGAGGAAGATATGGGTGTCTATTCAATTTTCAATGATGAAGATGACATTTCTCTTGAACAACCCTTTGACTATGAAGACAGTATGTTTCATGTGTACTTTGATGGTGCATGTCCAAGTGAAGTTAATGGGGTGGGCATTGTTTTATATTCACCTATGCGTAAAATTCATAATTTTTGCTATAGACTTGAATTTACGTGTACTGAATTTGAAGCCTTACTTTTAAGTATTGAAAATGATTATAATTTAGATTGTGGTCATCTTACTGTTTTTGGAGACTCAGACCTTGTTGTCAATCTGGTCAGAAAAATTTATACTCCTAATAACAAATTATTGAAGAGATACACCCAAGTTGTTTGGGAATGATCCAAAATCTATTGTCTTTTAACATCACTCATATTAAAAGGAAGTTGAACTATATTGTTGATAGGCTAGTTGTTTTTGCAGCTTGTCCTACAAGACAATTACTTCCTCAAAGACATGATTGTACAGTCTTGTCCTTATATAGACCTCATATTCCTAACAATGTGGAATCTTGGCAGGTCTTTTCTGATGATGAAAACATCTATGCTTTCTTGCAAAATGAGCTTTATAAGCCTAAGGAAATAATTTCTCTTGAAGATAATAAATTTCCTAAAGGCTTGACTCCTCTTGAGAGCTCATTTTCAACGAGTGATGTTGGCAACCATGATGATAAGAAATAAGAGGAGTTAAAATGGAAAATATGGGATCTAATTCCCTTGAACATTGGAACTCCTGAACAACCAAAAGTTTTAAAAGTTGGATCTCAATGTTCTGAAGAAGAAAAGGCTAAATTCATGGATTTATTCCATGAGTTTAACGATGTTTTTTCTTGGTCCTATGAGGATCTTCGTGGTTTTGATTCTAGTATTATCCATCATGATATTCCAATCAAGGAAGAAGCAATATTGGTTAGGCAGAAACAGAGACCTATTAATCTCGCACTTGAAGCTACCATTAGAAAGGAAGTGAAAAAATTGTTGAATGCTCATATTATCTTCCCAGTTAAATATTCAGAATGGGTATATAATCTTGTTCCTGTAAGAAAGAAGACTTGAGAAATTGGATTGTGTGTGGATTTTCGTGCACTAAATAGAGCTAGTGTTGAAAATCATTTTCCCCTCCCTAATATGGAATTAATTTTGCAGCAAGTTGTTGGATCTCAAATGATATCCTTACTCGATGGTTTTTCCAGTTATAATCAAATAAGAGTTGAGAGGATTGATAAATACAAAACTGCATTGACTACTCACTCGAGCACTTTTGCTTCTGAATGTATGCCCTTTGGCTTATCTAATGCAGGTGCCACTTTCCAAAGAGCTATGCAAATATTTTTCGATGATGTTAGTGGTAATATTATTCAAGTATATCTTGATGATTTAATTATTTATTCAAAAAACTGATTAGATCACTTTGATCATCTTAAGCAAGTCTTTTTACAATGTAGAAAATTTGGTATGTCCTTAAATCCTAAAAAGTTTTCTTTTGGCGTTACTCAAGGTAAACTCCTTGGTCACATTGTTTCAAATTTTGGTATTAGTATAGATATTGAAAGAGTTACCGCAATCTTAAATTGTCTAGTGCCCACATCTAAAAAGGAAATCCAATCTTTCATGGGTAGGATAAATTTTGTTAGAAGATTTGTTCCTAATTTCGTTGTGATGGTTAAACCTTTTCATAACATGATGAAACAAGATCAATATTTCTCTTGGACGAAAGATGTTGAAAAGGATTTTGTAGGAGTTAAGAAGGAAATCAATTCAACTCTGGTTTTAGCGAAGCTGGATTTCAATGAAGAATTCATAATTTATATGAACTCAACGGAAGAGGCAATTTATGTTATCCTTCTGCAAAAAGATGATCAAAATAAGGAACAACATGTATCCTATATGATTCAGATCTTATCCAACTATGAAATCAAGTACTCTTTTATTGAAAAACACAATTTTGCTCTTGTTAAGGTTATAGAAAAATTTTGCCACTTCATCCTCAGCAAGCACACACAAGTAAAAGTCCCTTTACCTGCTATCAAGTTTTTTCTTTCACGGACTCACCTTTCTGGAAAACTTGCATATTGGCTTGCAAAGATTCAAGAACATGATTTAACGATTACTAATTCTAATACTATTAAGGGACATGACTTAGCACTTTGCTTATCTCAACATCCTAAACCAAGTGACTCTTCTGAAGAAAATGAAAATGCCTTATCAACACTTTTCTTTATCAAAAATCAAAATCTGGACTTCCTTGAGAATCCTTGGTATAAGGACATAATTTATTACTTACAATATGAAAAGTGTTTTCATTACCTAGAATCTCATCAACGAAGGAGGTTATGTCTCGAAGCCTCCAAATATCTAATTTTGGGAAATTCATTATTCGAAGATCTATTGATGGGTTGTTATTACGATGTATTAACGATATTACAACCCAGAAAATCTTGAAACAGATACATGGATCAACAGACTCAAATTTACACATTGTTGGTCATTTTGTAGCAAGGACTACTACCTTGAAAATTCTAAGAACAAGGTATTATTGGCCTTTTATTTTTTGAGATTCTTTTAAATTCACAATGGCCTATGATAAATGTAAAAAATTCACTGGTAGAGGGCAATTTTTTGCTATGCCTATGCAACGTATTCTTCCAGATTTTCCATTTGCTAAATGGGGTTTAGATTTCATTGGTCCCATAAATCCTCCATCTTCTACAGTACACATTTTTATACTTACGGCTACAGATGTAATGACCCTAATCCAAACCGTTTGTAATTGTACATATAGGTTGGTGAGTCGTTGGTACCAATTGTAAATGTAAATGTACATTTAGGTTGGTGAGTCGTAATTTGGCATAGGGTTTTGATGTTGGCCTTTTTGAATAGTGTCGAAGGATTGTTTTTGTGGTGGAATGCGGCCTTCAGCGTTCTACGTATTCCGCGTGACACGAGGTGATCCCCGGATTAGCTACCTCTATAGCGTCAGTGCGTCCTGGCTTCGCAAGCATGGGGAGCGCAATTAAATGGTGAGAACCGAACTTGAGACCTCCTTTTTTTACAAATTTCCTTCCGTTTACGACACTTGCATGGAGGATTATTATCAAAGACAAGGTGTGCACATTTCTTGGTACATTCACAATGTTATTGCACACTTGGGTAAGTGTCTGGGGAATCACATTTCACAATGTTGTGCACACTTGGGTAAGTGTACGGGAATTATCTGGGAATGTGCACCAAGCCGGGTTATATATATGTATATAGATGGTTGTATATGTATTGAGGTCGGAGATCCTGTGTGATTATGAGCCTGGTGGGTCTGGATGCAGACGGGCCAGTGCACCTATCCATGTAAATATAATCACAATTATTAATATAATATTACATTGCTACGCGCAGGAAGACTCGAACGAAAATAGATGGGGGGATAACTCCACCAAAAAAGGGAAAAGGGGGGCAAGACTTAAGTCTTAGGGAATATTTTATAATATTTCCAGAAAAAGTATATGTTATGGATAATTGTTTTATCCTAAGTTCTCAAGGGTAGGGAATGAGTCATCAAGTGGCTTAAGCTACTTCTGAAGGTGACAAGTGTTGAGTTGGAGGTATGCAATATATATTGTAGGCCTTAGTGGATTTTGGGGGATTATTCATTATTCACTTTATTTTGTGCAAAAATGGTCGGACCATCTAAGAGAGGATGAATGTTACCTTATCTGCATAGAGAATCTTATAAGGGGTTTCAGTATTGTAATAAGAGTTTTATTGTCGAAGAGGTGGGTTGTCAAGCCTATAAGGAGTCTCTATGGGTGAGAGATTTGTTGTTGACGAAGAGTGTTGTCAATCCTATGAGCATACTCTCTAAAAGATATTTTTGCTAAGAATGATTCCCTGGTGCGCTGGGCATTAGTCGCAGGGCTCAAAGACTTCTTGTATGGCCTGTTGTTGGTAACCCTGGAAGGGAAGTGGGGCAGACGAGGGAATTTTGAGTAGAGAAAGGGCACACTTCCTTAGGTGTGACATGTGCATGGGGAATGAGATATTGTAGGCTAGTTGTGACAGCGGGCACCTTGGACTGAGCAATTGTTTTGAGAATCGAACCTTATCATGTCACTAGGAACCCTTTTTCCATGGTGGAGTTAAGCCCCAGCTTGGGGGAGACTTGTTGTTGAAATCTTATGACCAACAGAGTCTATGGTTGGGAGGAACATCTGAGTTTTGCGCGAAGTTAGTGAATTTCATAAAAGATAAGTGTTATTTATGTGCTTGTATGATTTACTATGTGCTTATTTATCTATGTTTGATATGGTTTAATTAATTTATGTTGTCACATATAAGTAATTGTTGTTATTATGTATTATGTTTCTTACACATGTAAGTATGGTGCTTATAGCCTGTATTTGTAGACATGCTTGAGTGTGACAGTTGTTGATAGTTTTCCCTGTTAATTTATTCTTTGATATTGGTCATGAGTCTCTGAGGAAAATATTGAATGGTCGGGTGTGGAGGAAAGTATCCATTGTGCACAGGAGACTGGAACTCATGTGTGTGTATAGGAAAATAGACCATGTGCACAAGGAAAATTAATATTTGCGTGTATAATGTTGGGATGGTTATGTGCATTGTAGTGTTGTGTGTTCAATATACTTGTGCGTAGTTGTTTTTAGTTACTTTTGTTGTTTAAATTTGTGTTAAAAGGAGATAGTTAGTGTGGCACAACTCAACTCGAGGTTGAGCGTGTTACTTAAAGTGATATTGTGCAAACTAAGGTTTAGTATATAATCTGCACAATGGATTTTTGGAGTAGCATTGTTCAGTGGTACGTTGGGTGATGTTATAGTATGGTTGATCCATAGCTACAAAAGTTGAGATTGTGTGACGTGGCCCAACCTAGGGTGGTTGGGGATGTTACATTCTTGTATCAAAGTTGTTAGTTCAACACTAGACTTGAATGGGCCATAGGTCAACAAGAAGCATCAGAGCTTTAGTCTCAACACTAAGCTTGCATGAGCTGAGTTTTATTTAAGACAAAATTTGGACTGGCAAGTGACTGAATTTGGAATTTCAGCGTGGCCATGGTGCACATTAAATAATAATGTGTAGATGTGTGTGCTAAATACATGATATTGCGGAGTGTGGCACTGGAAATGCACAGTAAACAATGGTGCATGGGTGTGTGCACTAAATATTTGGTCTGCACAGAGCAAAATTGTGGTGCATACGTGATACCGATATGTGGTGTATAGGTTGAAATGGACATCATGCATTGGCATGTGTTGACTACTAGTGCACACATGGGATTCATAAGGAAATACTCTGACAAAATGGTGCAAAGTTTCATGAAGTTGTTTCATGAATTTGTCTAACAAATCTTGTTGTTTGAACATTTTTCATAATTATAAGGGATTCAAGTATGATAGAATTAGTTCAAAAGGTCAAAAGCATGCAAGATACACACAGGACTTGCAGTCCTAATGATGAATTTAGGGATTTGTACATTGGTTTGGGTGTTTATGGTACTAACTCAAAGGAGAAGCGTATTAGCTTGGTAGAAGCCATAAAGAGATTGCAAAAAGATGTCCAAAGTTATACGGATTATAGTGAAAGGCTTAGGAGAGCCAAGGAGTAGCAAGATGACTTCAATGTCAAATTGATGCAAAGTCTGGATAGAATAGAAAATAAAATGGATAAGGAGACAGAGTCGAGTAGGTCAAGAAGTCATAGGTCTTATGATGAGAAAAGAAGAGAAGCAACAGGTGTTGATAGGAATCATCACCACTCACCAAAGCATTCTTTTAGGAAAGTGTGAAATATCTCAAGTCCATCTCTTGTCAAAAAGTATAAGAGAAGGACTGGGGTGGACGAGCTACATGGAGAAATTAATAGGATCAAGCCTCCTACCTTTGACGGCGAGCACAAGAAGGAGGAAGATGCAAAGACTTGGTTGTTGGGTATGAGGAAGTATTTTCGGTTGCATAATTATTTTGTGCAAGCAAAAGGGAGAATTGTCATCCATCATCTTAAAGGAAAAGCATCAATGTGGTGGGATCAATCCGTGCAAGTGAAACACATTGAGGAGAAGAAAGTTACTTGGAGGGAGTTCAAGAGGTATTTTCAAAAGAAATACTTAACCAAGCAATACTATGACAAGAAAATGAAGGATTTATTTGAAATCAAGCTTGGGAGTATGACGATAGATGAGTATGAAAGAAGATTCTTAGAGTTATTGAAATGTGTTGCATTCATCAAGGATGAGAAAGTTAAAATTCATAGGTACCTGAGTGGTTTCCCTTCATTTATCAGTGACTTGATACAATATTATGACCCTAAGACATTGGAGGAAACCATAAGGTGTGATAAATGTATTTATGAGCAGCAAAGGGGAAGAATGACTTTCCAAAAGGCTTGGAAAGATAAGATGAAAAACAAAGTGGATTACAGGAATAAGGGGGCTAAGCCACCATTTTTTAGAAATACTGCGCAAGGACAACCAACTCTCTAGGAGCCCATAATTTCAGAGACAGTGGGGCAAAAGCCATGGCAACAATATATTCAATGTTGGAGTTGTGGTGGGAATCATATGCGCAGAGATTACCATCAAAGAGGTGATAAAGCTAGGACTACGCATAGTGTACAACAAGCTGCAACAGTTGAGGACATGGGCGGAAATGTGCCAAGGATTTACGCAACCCTGGATAACAAGCAGGTTGAGTTTCAGTTGCACATGATCGAGGTGGAAGGTAAGATTAATGACCAACCTGTTGTTATTTTAATTGCCTCGAGAGATAGTCATAGTTATCTAGATCCTAAGATGGTGGAATGATTCCAATTCCCGAGAAGTAAGCTTGGAAAACCTTGGTTGGTGTAGTTAGCTATAGGAGAAAAAAGGAAAATTAATGAGATTGTCAAGGCATGTCCAATGGAGATGAATGGACTGTGCACCAAAGTTGATTTGAATGTCATATCATTGGGTTCATATGATTGCTTCATTGGTATGGATTGGTTGGACGAGCACCATGTTGTCTTAGACTATTATAATAAGGCATTTACTTGTTTGGATGAAGAAGGAAGCTTAAGAACAGTTCAAGGAATTCCAAGGGTTGTAACTATCAGAGAAGTTTCAACCTTGCAATTGAAGAAAATCTACAAGAAAGGATGTCAAGTATTTGAAGTGCACATGGAAGAGGCACTTAAGGATAAAGTGTCAAGTATTGAAGACTACATAGCACTAAAAGAGTTTGAGGATGTTTTTAAAGAGATACTGATTTCTCTACAAATCAATATCTCCACAAAGAGATACTGATTTATCTACAAATTTGATGCCGAGAGCAGTACCTGTATCCAATATTCTGTATAGAATGAGTACGCCAGAATTGAAGGAGTTGCAGATGCAACTTGAAGAGCTTCTGAAGAAGGGGTATATATGCCCAAGTGTCTCTCCTTGGGGTGCCCTAGTATTGTTCATGAAGAAGAAGGATGGTACACTGAGACTTTGTATTGACTTCAGGCAGTTGAACAAGGTAACAGTAAAGAACAAGTATTCTTTGCCAAGGAAATATGACCTCTTTGATCAGTTGCAGGGGTGCATATATTTTCTAAGATTGATCTTAGATTTGGATATCACCAAGTGAGAATTAAGGAAGAACACATAATCAAGATGGCCTTCATAACGAGGTATGAACATTACGAGTTCGCAGTGGTGCCTTTTGGGTTGTCGAATGCGTCAACTATTTTCATGTGTTTGATGAATAGAGTTTTTAGAAGTTATTTAGATAAGTTTGTCATTGTATTTCTGGATGACATACGTATTTACTTAAAGTTTGAAGAAGAGCATGAACAACACTTGAGGATGGTACTATAGGTATTGAGGGAGCATCTGCTTTATGCAAAGTTGAGCAAGTGCTCATTTTATCAACGACAAATTCAGTATTTGGGTCATATCATTTCCAAGGAAGGAATAGTTGTGGATCCAGAAAAGATAAAATCCATTGAGGAATGGATGACACCAAGAAATGTCATAGAGGTAAGGTCCTTTATGGGACTGGCAAGTTATTACAAAAGATTTATTGAAGGCTTCTCAAATATTGCACATCCAATTACATCTTTGAAAAAGAAAGGTGTGTGATTTGAATGGACTCTAGATTGTGTAAGGATTTTTCAGAACTTGAAGAGTTTGTTGACAAGAGTGCCAATTTTGAGAATCGTTAATCCCAATGCAGACTTCGTTGTGTGAACAGATGCATGCAAGGAAGGGCTCAATGGAGTCCTTAGTTAGAATGGGCATGTGGTATGCTACAAATCAAGAAAGTTAAAAGAGCATGAAAGGCTCTATGTTACTCATGAATTAGAATTGGCAACCATAGTGCATGCCTTGAAGATGTGGTGGCATTATCTTATGGATAAAAAAATGAGCTTAGGACATACCATAGTGGTCTAAAGTATCTATTTGGACAACCAAGTTTAAATTCCAAACAAAGCAGGTGGTTAGAATTCCTTAGTGAGTATGACTTTGACATAAAGCATATGAGAGGAAAAGAGAACAAGGTGGCTAACGCACTCAACAAGAGGGTGCATGAGATGCATGCTACAACCATTAGTATGTATAAATTGGATTTGTGTGACAAAATTTTAGAAGTTTCCAAATCAGATTAGCGCTATGTGGACATAAAGGTGACTTTACAGCAAGGTATGTCGCAGCAGAATTTGGAAGGTTATGAGCTAAGAGAGGATGGGATCCTCATGTATAAACATAGAGTCTATGTGCCAAATAATCAGGAGTTGAAGAGCCTGATATTGTCAGAGATGCATAAGGTTCCTTATGTGGGACATTTAGGTTACCAGAAGATAATTGTCACAGTCAAGATGCAATACTTTTGGCCAAGTATGAAAAAGGAAGTTGTTGATTTTATTGCTAGATGTCTCAAATGTTAGAAGGTCAAGGTTGAGCACACACATCCAGCTAGTTTGTTACAGCCTTTGCCTATTCCTGAGGGGAAGTGGGAAATTATAACGATGCATTTTATAACTAAGTTGCCTAGGACTACTAAGCAATGTGATTCTATTATGGTAGTGGTGGACAAGCTTACTAAAGCTGCCCATTTTATTCCAGTAAAGTAAGCGCACAAGGCAATCAGGCAATCAACATTGTTGAGATATACATGCAAGAAATTTCTAAGTTGCATTGTGTACCTAAGATAATTGTGTCTGATAGAGATTCCAAGTTCACCTCTAACTTTTGGAAAGGGGTGTTCAAAGGATTTGGGACAAATATGAACTTTAGCATAACATATCATCCTGAGACAGATGGACAAACAAAAAGAGTAAATCAGGTGATTGAAGATATGCTCGAGATGTATGTCATAGATAAACCATAAAAATGAGAAGACTACTTGAATTTGGTAGATTTTTCTTACAACAATGGGTATCAAGCATCTTTAAAGATGAGCCCATTTGAGTTGGGACAACCCAATAGACTCTATAGTAGTTGGGCCAGATATGATCTGATAAATGAAGCAAATGGTAAAGATAAGGCGTAATTTAAAGGTTGTCCAAGACAAGCATAAAAGCTACGCAGATAAAGGCAAAACCCACATAAAGTTTAAAGTGGGCGACCATGTGTTCTTGAAAGTTAAAGCCAAGAACAATTCCTTGATGTTGGGGAAGTGTTCAAAGTTGGCAATGTGTTATTGTGGGCCATTTCAAATCCTAGAAAGGATTGGTCTTGTCGCATATATGCTTGCATTGCCTGCATCCTTATATATTCATAATGTTTTCCATGTGTCATTGCTTAAGACTTACATACTTGATGTTAATCATATTATTGATTGGAATGTGATTCAGGTGGAGCCAGAAGACGATTTTCAAGTGCGACCGGTTTGCATATTGGATCAGAAAATCAAACAGCTTTGGAATCAAGTCATGGAGATCGTAATGGTCCAATGGACCTAGTACGATCATGAGGATGCAACCTGGGAGTGTGAGGATGCTATGCGAGTAGAGTATCTACATCTTTTCGAAGATTTTTGAATTTTGTATGTACATGTGTATATGATGCACCGAGAATAGTGCATAAATAAGGGGCAGGGGAATGCATTATCTCTAATTTGGACCCTTTGTAATTATACATATAGGTTGGTGATCCGTTGGTACCAATTGTAATTGTAAATGAACATTTAGGTTGGTGAGTTGTTGGCACTAAGTTTTGATGTTGCATGCACCTGAGTAGTGTGTGGAGGATTGTTATCAAAGATAGGGTGTGCACATTTCATAGTGTTGTGCGCACCTGGGTAAGTGTGCACATTTCACAGTTTACACGCACTTGGATAAGTGTGTGGTAATGATCTGGGAGTGCGCACCGAGTTGAGTTATATATATGCATGTATACGTATTGAGGATGGAGAGCATGTGTGATTATGAGGCTGGTGAGTCAAGACGCAGATAGGCCAATGCTCCTATCCATGTAAATATAATCACAATTATTAATATAATATTACATTGTTGCATGTAGACAGACTCAAACGAAAAGATATGGGGGAATAACTCCATCGAAAAATGGAAAACAAGGGCGAGACTTAAGTCTTAGGGAATATTTTATAATATTTCCAGAAAAAGTATATGTTATGGATAATTATTTTATCCTAAGTTCTCGAGGGTAGGGAACGAGTCACCAAGTGGCTTAAGCTACTTGTGAAGGTGACAAGTGTTGAGTTCAAGGCATGCAATATATATTGTTGGCCTTAGTGTATTTTGGGGGATTATTCATTATTCACTTTCTCGTGTGCATAAGGGGTCGAACCATCTAAGAGAGGATGACCATTACCTTATATGCACATAGAAGCTTGCAAGGGGTTTTTGTACTGTAATCAGAGTTTTACTATCGAAGAGGCGGGTTGTCATGTTTGTGATTAGTCTCTTTGGGTGATAGATTTTTTGTTGAAGAAGTGGTTTGTCAGGCCCACGAGCATACTCTCCAGGTGAGATTTTTGTTGAGAATTGTTCCCTGGTGCACTGGGAAATAGTCGCGGGGCTCGGAGACTTGTTTTTCAGCCTGTTGTTGGTAATATTGGAAGGGAAGTGGGGTAGTGGAGGGACTTTTGAGTAGAGAAGGGGCACACTTCCTTGGGTGTGATAGGTGTGTGGGGAATGAGGGATTGTAGGCTAGTTGCAGTAGTGGGCACCTTAGACTAAGCAATTCTGTTAAGAATCAAACCTTAACTTGTCACTAGGAACCCTTTTTCCTTGGTAGAGTTGAGCCCCAACTCAGGGGAGACCTATTATTGAAAGCTCATGAGCAACAGAGTCTATGGTTGGGAGTAAAACCTGAGTTCTGCACACAGTTGGCGACTTTCATAAAAGATAAATGTTATTTATGTGCTTGTCTAGTTTACTGTGTGCTTATTTATATATGTTTGATATGGTTTAATTATTGTATGTTGTCACATATAAGTAATTATTGCTATTATGTATTATGTTGCTTGCACATGTAAACATGGTGCTTATAGTTTGTATTTGTAGACGTGTTTGAGTATGATAGTTGTTGATATTTTTTCTTGTTAATTTATTCTTTGGTATTGGTCATGAGTCTCTGAGACAAAGATTGAATGGTCGGGTGCATAGGAAAGTAGCCCATGTGCACAAGAGACTAGAATTCATGTGTGTGTGCAGGGAAATAGACCCTACGCACAAGGAAAATCAAAATTTATGTGTAATGTCGGGATGGTTGTGCACATTGTAGTGTTGTGTGTTCAGTATACTCATGCTTAGTTATTTTTAGTTACTTTTGTTGCTTAAAGTTGTGTTAAAAGGAGATAGTTAGTGTGGCATGACTCAGCTCGAGGTTGAGCGTGTTACTTCAAGTGATACTGTGCAGACTAAGGTTTAGTATAGAATTTGCACAGTAGATTTTTGGAGTAGCATTGTTCAGTAGTATGTTGGGTGATGTTACAGTATGGTTGATTCAGAGCTATAGAAATTGAGATTGTGTGGCGTGGCCCAGCCATGGGTGGCTAGGGACGTTACAACAAGCTACTTCATTAAATGGGTTGAAGTTGTACCACTTAAACATGCCCAAGATGAACATGTAATATTGTTTTTGGAATCAACATTTTCTCTTGTTTTGGTCTTCCTCTTGAAATTGTTTCAGATAATGGCCCAACATTAATTTCTTCGAAATTCACTCAATTTCTTAGCAAATTTGGTGTGAAACACTTCACTTCTTCTACCTATTATCCGCAAGGAAATGGGAAGGCTAAGTCTACTAATAAGAATCCGATCAATTTTTTTAAGAGAATAATAGATGATAAGCCTTGTCATTGGCACACATTACGTATTTATGTTCTTTGGGTAGATAGAACCATCACCAAGTCTAGCAATGGCCATACCTATTTAAATTGTTATATGGCCAGAAAGCCATCATGCATGTAGAATTGGAACATACCTCAATTCGGTGGGCATTACAAGCTGAAGAATTAAATTCATCAGATATTTCCCAAAGAATTAATGTTTTTCTTGCCCTAGAGAAACAAAGAAAACGTGCTTTAGAAAATTTAAGAAAAAGGCAGCAAATTGTTCAAAAATATTTTTATAAAAAAGTTAAATCTGCCATTTTCAAGGTTGATGATAAAGTATTGCTTTGGTACGTTGCTCACGTTGAAAGGGGAAAGTGTTCCAAGTTTCGGAAGTTGTGGCTAGGTCCATATAAAATTGCTTATGTCATAGGTAACAACTCTTATTTGCTTAAGGACATGGAAGAGCGATTATTTTTGTTTACAATTAATGGCTCACGTCTCAAGCATTATGCTGAGTTGGACTGCTTTTATTGATTATTTTTAATGCTTCATGTATATATTCATAGTTTATTGTATATATTTCTTTTCCATTATTATTTTCATATTATTCAACTGATTTTCCTTTCTTTATCGGTTTTGATTCAATTTTGTTTTAACATTTTGTTTGCTTTATTTGTAAGTCCATTTGCATTGTCATGTCAATTGCACATTATATTGATCTTGCAAAATCTATGAGAGCAGAAAGAGATAGATGATCTTCTTGGGTTCGTAATACTACTTATGTAGGAATTGCCAAACCTATAAAAAAAATTACTAATCCATGAAGTGATAGTTATTCCCGCTTCTTCTTTCATGTTCTTCCCTCCATTTTGTTTCTTGCAAGACTATATCAGAGAAAGGTTGACAATTCTATAAATTTGACACAAGCAAAACCAAAGATTCTCGGTTCTAGCCAATTTAGAAATTGTGTACCTTGTGGAATCATCAAATATTAACTCATAAAATTGTCAACTAAACCACCAAGCCTACAAATGATTGCAAGACATTGTTTAAAAATATATATATATATTATTTATTATTTATAAATACTTAACTATAAATGGGACCTCCTAGCAAAAATAAGAAAATTGAAAATACCATTGTTATAAGAGTTAATGATAGCACTTGATTTTACTACTGTTATTGAAGGTATGTTGTTGCATATCGATTATTCATTTGGGTTTCTCCAATATATGGTTATCCTATAAAAATGTGTGTTAATAATCGATGTTTTCAAAAGGTAAGTACCATATTAAAGTTTTCATATGTAACAACCCAAATGTTAATTATCATCGAATAAATTAATACAAGGAAAGTAGCATTTTTTTTAACAAATGTAATGTCAACCTAACACAACTAAATTTATTATATAACCAAACAATTAGAGTATTATAATACCAATCAAATATACATTTCCATTACTCAATGACTAAATTATGTTCTAGCACAATTCTAAAGTTTCTATCAATCGTAACCATTAAGGTATGCAAATATTAGTCTTAATTACATTTTTGAGGTTTTGAATCATGCGCAACCTTTATATATGCTAGAAGTGCATGGCACATTTAGATTCCAATTAACCTAAAACACCTATAATCATTCATAAATTAAAAGAATGCAAAGACTATTCAACTAATTTATTTATTGCAACTCCTTTGAAGAAAGATAGTTTCAAAGTTGTAAAATGTAACTTTTTAAATTACACTCCCATTCAAAAACAAGTGATAGTTTCAAAGTTGTAAAATGTAACTTTTTAAATTACACTCCAATTCAAAATAAGTGATAGGTCATAAATGATATCTATAGGGATATCAAGTTATAGTTAATAAACTATATTTCGTTCCTTAGCTATAAGGTAGAACATGCTCAAATTTTATAACTTGATAATGAATAAATTGGAGCCCTTTTTCAATCATTAGTGTAGGCTTTTTATTTTAAGGACCAAAAGTGGCAATCGTTATAGTGAACATATTTATCTTTTAAAACAAGTGTTGTATGGTAGCGTATTCTCTGTCAGGTTGGAATGGGAATAAATGCATCACTATGGTGGGACCGAGGGAGAAATAGAAGTTTGAAACAACAGAGAGACGTGGAAAGCAGCTTGAAGTACAGGTGGTATCCATGCAGAGGATGTCTCGTAGCAGTGTCAAAGGTCAGCTAGAAGACATTGGGCTAGTAGATGACCCCCATAGAAACTCCTGAATTAGTTAATCACAATATTATATTAATATGTGGTTAATATGCGGACGGGTTGGTAGATGACCCCCAAAGAACCTCCTGAATTAGTTAATCATAATATTATATTAATATGTGGTTAATATGCGGACGAGGCTATTTTTTCCCGGGGTGTGTATAGTTCAAACATGGGACTTAGAAAATGTTTGTCTCAATGACTTGAAATAAAGGTTCCTGAAAAAAAGGAGCAAGAATCACACATTAAACATTCAAATATAATAAACACAATTTCCTGACATCTAGCATAGTTGAAGGAAATAAATTTAGCATTCCAAAAGCAGGTCACCAAAATTGTTCCCGAATTAGTTTTCTTTGAAATTTATCAAAAATTAATAATGTTTGTTACATATTTCTCGAATTTATTCCATATTTCTAGAAATTTAAATGTGTTTGTCATATAGACTGGGATTGGGGCTTCCGCGGACCATAAATAAAATAAGTATAAGAAATAGGACTGTAGAAAGAAGAAGTGTGCGACGGTAGAGAGGAAGACCTGAAAAGAAGAAATTGGAAGTTATGAGTCTTTGGTTAGATATTTCTATTTAGAGAGGTAGAATAACTGGATTGATAAAGAAAGCAAGATGTGATCAGTATAGACTTACTATGAAGCTGATGTGTTTTTGTTGCTCTCGTCAACAGCCACTGGAATCGTGTCAACCGGTTGTTGCCCTTCGTCAATGATCTTGTCCATTCTCCTTTGGAGCCATTCTTCAATGTAGCTTCTCATGGGGGCCACGTTGATTTCATCTCAGATTTCTATGTCGAAAAGCTCGTTTTCTAATTTCCTTATAGCCATAGAAATACTATGCAGAGCTTGTTCAATTTCTTCATTGTGTGTCGAATAGTCCACTAGCCAGTTGTCGACATCATCTTCACCATATTCAAGGATGTTGTAAAACTTTTCTAAAGACAACCCCTTTAAAATATCAAGTTGTTCATCGAAGGCTTGCTTGGTTAAGGACAAGAATTTGAGGATTAAGTTTGGGTCTTGAACCTTGTTGGTACTTTCGGCTAAGTCTATTTGGGGAAGGTTTCTGAATAATTCTTCTTTCTCTGATATGGCTTGTTCACATGATTCGACAATGATCTGCAGGTTCTTAACTTTCTCTTTCCAACATGTTTTTAATTGTTTGACCCGCTTTGGGCCGAGGAGATCCTCTTATCTTCTTTCTAGATCTAAGTTTTTGATGGAATTGTTGGCAAAAGGGATCATCGTCTATTCATAGAAACGTTCTTCATTTTTTAAATCCATCTGCAAATGTCTGTGCAAATCATTTTCCCTCTTTTGAAAGGAAGCTATATTTTGTGATGTTTCCCAGGCTTCAGTAATTAGCTTCATTCTTTTCTTGATGTTCTTCTCTACATAGGATCTACAGAATGTGAGGAGGTTGGAGGATCCTTTTAACTTGGTTGCAAGGGTAGTAGGCATGGTTTTTTCTAAAGGACCGGCAAACACTAGGGTAGCAATGAAAGCCTCCTCCAATTCCTTGATCCGACCGTTAAGTTTGGCATTCTTCGCTTCAACTCCTCCAATGGAATCATCAAGAGCATCAACGGTTGCGCGATGAAATTGGGAGATTTGGGATGGCTGCATTTTCCTAAAGTTAATCTCTGAACGAGATTTGCCTTTCTTATTTGTTACATCTCTCTTTTCAATAATTAAATATTTAGATTAGCTATCAAAAACAACGCTTTGGAATACGAAGGATTCATCTTCGTAAAAAATGTCAGTCTTAGCTATTTCCATTGTGGAACTATGGTGCATCGTGTCGATGGGTGGATAACCTTTGCGGGACAGGGCATCCACATATGTTCTAAGTTGCATGTCCTCACTTTCAATTTCGGGTTCTTCTGCCTGCTCTATAAAAAAAATTCTCTTCTTCGTCAGGGGAAGTTTGTGAGAACTATCAATTTTTCCGCGAGGAGGGTTCTTATCTCCTCCTCCGTTTGAATATTTCTAGGTTTCTTTTGTAATACGGTGGGCCATTGAAGCAATGCTCTGTGATGTTGTGCTCTTGGGAGTGTTGGCTGAGGACTGGACACTCTTCTCATCAGAGCCTTTTCCCTGTTTTCTATACAACTCAATTGAGCTTTGCAATGTCTCCATGTTGCAATCGTCAGAAGCAGGAGTGTTGTCATCATTGTCTCTATCTTCGATCAGGGGTATATGGATAAAAGCGTTGTTAAATCCAACTGATAGTAAATGTTCTTGAAAAATCCCATTAGGTTCGAAGTCTTTTAGCCTTTCAACATATTTTAGGTTCAAGTTCTTGAAATGGCTTGTGAATTCGTCAATCTTGTCGACGTTTCTGAACACAAAGTCCCCAACTTTCCAGGGCAGAGGAATGAACTATTTTTTTCTCTTGTATAAATCTCTRAAAGCTGAGACGAAGTCATTAAAAACCTCATAAAAACAATGGGAGGCCTTGTGCCTCCACAAGGCCTGGTACCAAAATGTTACTGGGTCGAATTCATATTTTATTTTCTTGGACAGAGACAGTTTTGGAAACAGACAACAATGCACTATTGCGAAAATCAAGTAGGATGACATATAAAATTTATTCTCTTCTTTGATTCATGATAGTTGGGAATAGATTTCAATGGAAATTAGCTTCCCCAATCAAAAATGAATTGTTCCTTGACTGTGAAGTACAAAATATAAATAACTATACGGGAAATGCTTGCCGTGGATTTATCATGTTCTGTTATTCTTGTAAACAACCAAGCAATTTCCCGGAATGGATTTCTAAAATAACTGACCTGCAACTTCGTGATATCTTCAGGAAACGTTGTCGGGTCTTCGAGGAACTTGAGTAAGAGGTCCAACCCGTTATCATGTTTTTCTAGGAACTGTTTGCAGTCTTGCCCTCTGGAGATCAATGTTGGTTCTGACAATCTTAACATCTTGTGGAAGACCTGAGATGACAAAGAAATAAGAGAATGGTCGCAGTGGAATAATTATTTGGCTTGAAATACATTTTTCAAAACACCAAGAGACCACCTCCTTACAGTCAAAAACCTCAGGGACGTAGTGGAAATTCTGGTCCTCACATCCGAAGATATTCATTGTATCTCAACAGAATTGTTGTCGAGTTGCTGCCATAAGTTTACGAGAACGTTGGTTTGCTCCAAATGATGTTTGAAATGAAGCAATGGAAGGGATAATATAACCCTGTGCAAATCTTGGTCCAATGCGTGTGAATGGGACCTCGAGCCTTTCGCTCATTAATGACAATTTCGACGGTTGTTGCATGATTCGTTGTTAGCATTAAAGACTAGTAATTGCATACCTAGAAGTGTGAACATGGTGAGTACAAAAATTAGCAATTAAGTGGAGATTTCATGAACAGGCCAACGTGATGACCCATGCTTGAGATGAGCAATCTGAAGGGAAAATATAACTCTCTGCAGATCTTGGTTTAATTTGTATTAATGGGAGATCTCCTCGAGCATTTCGATCATTAATGACAATGTTGACGGTTCCTGCATGGTAAGTTGTTAGCATGAAAGGTTACTAATTGCATATTAAGAAATAAGTACGAAGGTGGCAGGGACGGGAAAGAGAAATTAAGGAGTGTCTAATTATTGAAAGCGGTCAGGCGGGCTTCAAAATAGGGTTACAAGGTACAACCACTAGAGGCAAGGGCCCGAGGGTCAAATTGTATGTCTCAGAACTTTTTGAGTGAAAAACGCATAACATGGAAAAGGGCATGATGGGATAGTCCAAAGGGAAATTTGTATATCGCGGAACTTCGGGTATTTTTTGCAGGACACGAAACAATGGAAGTACAATCATGAGCCCGCCTGTTCGCGAACCTGCAATCAAAAAAGTGGCTCAAGTATGGACTAGGGAAACGGCTGGGCGGACTCATTTTGGATAATATATTGAAACTTGTAATATATATCCCATTACGTGGCAAGATCTTTTTTGCATGTCTCTAGGCAACTTCTGTGGCAATAGCCAATGTGACTGTCTCGTCGAGCCTTTTGCTTTTCAATGACGGTCTGTACGGTTGTTGCATGTTGAACTGTTAGCATTAAACCTTGGTGGTTGCATACTTTGAAAGAAGTGTGAAGATGGAGGGCACAGTAAACAGTGACTAAGAAGTGGAGATTTAGTGAACCTGCCAACGCAAGGATCCACAAAAGAGATTCCATGAAATGGGAAAGTATGGAAAGTGGTCAGACGGGCTTCAGAACTAGGGTGACAATGGTTCCCCAGGAGACGTGACTTCCCAAGGGTCAAATTGTATGTCTGGGAACTTGAGTGCAAAATGTGTACCACGGAAGAGGGGATGATATGGGAGTTTGACGGTCAATTTGTATGTAGCAGAAGTGTGGGACATATCCTCGAGCCTTTCGGTCATGGAAGGTGGTAGGGACAGGGAACAACAATTAAGGAATGGCTAATTATCGAAAGTGGTGGCTGGCGATTCAAAATAGGGCTACAAGATACAACCAACAGAGGCGAGGGCCCGAGGTTCATATTGTATATGTTGTGAGTGTTGACCACATAATGTGTAACACAGAAGAGGGAATGATGGTGCATTCCTATGGACAAATTGTATATCGCGAAACTCTGGGTACTCTTTGCTAGTCGCGAAATAGTGGAAACACAATCCTGAGCCCGCCAATCTGAGAACCCGTAATCGAAAAAGTGTCTAAATATGGAACAGGGAAACAATAGGCCAGACTCAATACACATTAAATGTACCACGTCATGGACATACAGCCAACTTGCAGCCAAGTATTGAAAGAAACGGTGGATGATCGGGGTTGTGACGGGGCATTCCAGCGAACAAATTGTATATCGCGAAACTCTGAGCACTGTTTGCAAGTCGTGGAAGATTCGAAACACAATTTTTAGCCCGTCAGTATGGGAACCCTCAATCGAAAAAGTGTCTAAGTATGGAATAGGGAAATGGTAACCCTGACTTGTTTTCGCCAATATATTGAAATTTGTAATAGCTTTCCCATTACCTGGCAAGATCATCTCTGSATGTTTGTGGACAAGTTGTGTAGGGATAGTTAGTCCTCGAGGTTTTTTCTTATTAATGACGATATTTACGGTTGTTACATGATGAAGTCTTAGCATTAAACCTTTGTTGTTGCATATTTGGAAAGAAGTATGAGGATGGTCAGCACAGGAAACAGTGACTAGTAATTGGATATTTTGTGAACCCGCCAACCCGACGATCCAAAATAGGGTGACAAGGTCTCCCCAGAAGACGTGAGGCCTCGACAATCAAATTGTATCGCTCAGAACATTTGAATGCATAACGTGTAACACGGAAGAGGGGACGATTTTTCACCAATATATTGAAATTTGTAGTAGCTTTCCCATTACCTGGCAAGATATTCTCTGCATGTTTTTGGACAAGTTGTGTAGGGATAGTTAGTCCTCGAGGCTTTTGCTTATTAATGATGATCTTTACAGTTGTTTCATGATGAAGTATTAGCATTAAACCTTTGTTGTTGCATATTTGGAAAGAAGTACGAGGATGGTCGGCACAGGAAACAATGACTAGGAATTGGGGATTTCATGAACCCGCCAACTCGAGGATCCAAAATAGGGAGACAAGGTCTCCCCAAAAGACGTGAAGCCCCGACGATCAAATTGTATCGCTCAAAACATTTGAATGCATAATGTGTAACACGGAAGAGGGGACGATGTCGGAGTCTAGCAGTCAATTTGTATATCACAGAGGTCCGAGTGTTATTTGTAGGTCGCGGAACAATGGAAGTTAATTTAGAGGCCGAAATAATTAATGTGCATTGGGAAGGACGCGATTGTGGAGGAAATGGAAGAGAACCATAAATGGTTTGAAACTTTTTATGAATTCAGGTAAAGTGAAGCTTGCGAGTTGGAGGATCCCGGGGTGGAATTGTAGATCAAGGAATTCTTTGGGTGCAAGATGTATATCATGGAACAGGTGGAAAATTTTGGCTAAGTATAGAAAGGAAAGGCTATCGTTTCGAGTATTCTAAATAGCGGTTTAATGCATGTTAGTGGGAGATGTCCTCGAGGTTTTTTTGCTTTTTAATACCAATTGTTTCGTACCAGTGTGTTTAGTTGTCACTGGTAAGACCATAATTAATGTGCATTAGGAAGGGTGCGAAGTTAGTGGGAATGGAAGGCAGTGATAGATGCTTTGAAACTTTTGTGAACCCTGGTAGAGGGAAGCTTGCGAGTTCGAGGAATCTGTGGTGGAATTGTAGATCATGGAAGTTTTAAGTGCAAGATGTATATCACGGAATAAGAAGCAATAGAGTTCGAAAGCGCCAGCCCCAGCAACCGCGTCCATAAAATTGGCTAAGTATGAAAAGGAACAGCGGTCGATAGGACTCGTCATGTGAGAATATAGATGGAGATGAAGATCTGTCAGCCCGCCAACCCAAAAACCCGTGATCATAGAAAGGTGAATAGGTATATAACTAGAAAGCGGTAATAGACAGGAAGAAAAAAAGGGGAAAAGGGCTAAGTACCACACAGAACAACATCTATTGTTCATTTATCAATGCCAATCTTTTAGAACCCTTGGTGAGTTCTCACTAGTAAAAGCATAAATTGCAGATCACGAAAGTTTTTTGGGTGCAAGATGTATATGACGGAACATGGGACATAAGTGTTGGGTATCGCAAACCCAGGACCTAGTGGTCAGATAATTGGCTAAGTATTGAAAGGGATCGCGGTCGATCGGGCTCATGGTGTGAAGATATAGATAAAGATGAGCATCTACCAATCCGCGAATCTGGGAAGCCGTGATCATAGAAATGTGACTAAATATAGAACCACAAAGGGATAATAGAGGGGAAGAAAACAAGGAAAATTTAAAGAGAAAGTGTTTATATTTATTCCAATAGTATTCATATTAATATGTATTAATAGATTATTTCTGGTCCAAACGTAAAGCATATTCCAATTTGCAGGATGTTGTTCGGTTCACAAATTTCGTTGAAACCCATAAGCAATAGAAAGGAAAAAAAAATAAAAAAAATATATATATATATATATATAGACACACACACACACACACATACATATGACGTAACATTTTTTATATGCACGGATATTATCCAATAGAAGAAGATGTAATATATGCAGAATATTGAACAGGAACATGACGTCAACACCTGAGTTGCCTTGTTCAAATAGAGTCATTAATTGATTCTATTTGTGAGACCCCGAAGAATGAAAGAAGGACGGGTCCTCCCATTTCTTTCTTAAGTGTAGGGTGGGTGCCACGTAAGTATGGCCTATCAAAAATTATTCTTCCATGTAAAATGTAAGAAGCGAACATAGTAGCCTTTATTTAAATCGAAGTGTTGGGCAGCAAAAAGAAAATCTTGTTGTCCATGTTTAACCACATACACACAAAAAAAGTACAAAATAAAATAAAAAACAATACCAGAGACTGGAAAACACCATACTAAAACCTCAAATATTCTATATTCAGATAAATTGGGTTACAAAATATAGTTGAGATTATTTCCCAAAATAGTTGTCTTGAAAAAGTTCAGCAGATATTCTCTAAAATTTAAATGCATTCTCCATAATGACTGTGATTGGGGCTACCGCCGACAAAACAAAAAACAAATATGTACAATAATAAAGCCTGTAGACAGTCTTTTATAGATTTCAACTTGATCATTAAATGCTTGCTTGGTAAAAAACAATGAGTTGAATATCAATTTCGGGTCTTGAACTTCATTGGTGTTGCCAGCTAGATCTATCCCATATTTTTGAATAGCTTGTCTCTTCTAGATATGGCATGCCTGCATTAGTTGGTTATTCAACATTTCATACTTTGCTAAGTGTTAATTTCCCTCTATCGTCGAAAACTTGGGGTTTAAGGTGCCCTCCTTGTAATGTTCCTGGTCATCGACATCTGGGACAACTTAGAGATGTTATCTAGGCCCAATTCAAAGATGAGGGAATGGTTTTATGTGATGTCAGCTTTGGGGGAAAAAATCCTATTAGCCAACAAAAGTTGAGACAAAAAAAATTCAAGTATATTGTGACTGTTATTCTCCCTATATTTTATCATCTGTTTGGTTGAAAGGCCTACCTGAAGATTTGTATGTTGAATTTCTTTGTTTTATTGTTGTAAATTGGAAGGGACGTCCAAACCACCTGCAAACTGCTCCTCTGTTGAAGTACATAGCTTCTTCCAGCAACACAGATCTGGAAAGTGTATCAAATGTTGCAGATCACATCAGAATATATATTTCATCATAGGGGTGGCAGACATCGCGGCCCACAAAATGGTCTGGAATATTCAGAAGTGACGCCAAATATTACTCCATGCCCAAATACACTCAGAATAAAATTATAAAATTGGATCCTCGGGAATGTGAGAAACTAATGTGAAGTGTAAGAAGTCGTGATCCCAGGCTCCAGGTAGTTTCACCTTCAGACATCCACACTGGCGGTGACTCCAGGCTCCAGATAGCTTCGACTTCGGACATCGACACTGGCGGTGGCAATGGGAACAGTGACATTGACTGCAATCCAGCAATGCAGTGAACAAGCAGGGTTGTCAATGTCAAAGCACTTAGATTGCAAGATTGTCAAACCTGCAAAGAACATCGACTTTAGTGTTGCTTTGTCACGTAAAGTGAAAAATGAACCAAACATAAGAGACAACGCAAATAAATAACACTATAAATTTGTTGAGCATAAAGACCGAGTACTTTGAGTCCAAAAATCTTTGGACATTGGGTGTCATGTGCGATAATGACCTTGACATTAGGCATATTTTAGACATATATTATCTCACATTGCAATGTTAATGCAATTTCCATAGTGGACAACAACTCGGTTGCATTGGCACAAGAATTATTAATTGTGTGATTAATTTACATCCTTGAAGGATGTGAATCCCAAACAACGGCTGAAAATTTTCGAACAACCATGTGTTAAAAAAATACATTGTTCTATATTTTAATATATAAGAAATTGTATTATAAGATATACAAACCTTTTTAAGTTAACTGAAATTAATATATAGTCAACTCAGATACCCGGAAGCGACCAAATTTCCTAGAGCTAGAGCTAGTTTATTTCCATCATGTTGGTTGGGATAGAAGGATCCACCACCGAGACAAAGAAATAAGGTAGCAATAAAAGAAGTTGTGCAAACGCAAGCTGGTGATGGAAGCACTCTATGACCAGTATGGCACTTACTTCAAGCATCGAGCAATTCCTTTTTTCTTTTCTTTTTTCAAATATCGGATCCACTGCAACAAAAGAAATGCATTCACCTTATTCAAAGCAAGGGAAACAGTAGGAAGATTGATATTGGGTGGAAACGGCTCTGGAATACACTACCATAGAAAGGTCTCTTCTAAAGAATGAAACAAAATGATTACATGAAGGTGGTAGTAAAAGGTGATTTTCAGAAACCAAATCATTACCTGAACACGCCAAACTTCTTGCAGAAGGTGGTAGTACAGAGTAATCTTCAAAAAGTGTTGTAAAGTCCATAATCCAGAATTCCTTCCCACTAAATTTTCCCAATTACATGTCGATGCAGGCATTAGAAACTTTTGAGAGCATTGTTCCTTGGTTATATACCCGCCTTAAAGTAGGAGGAGAATATTTGTGCAAAGACGGGCAAGCTCATCGACCCAGATGCAGTCATATGCATAGGAATAGTGAAAAAAATGTGCAGTAGCGATAGAAAGTTGATTGTATGTCGAGTCTGTTACTACATCCAAAGGACGATGAACAAACTTTGATAAATAATTTGACTTTCTATCAAGTCTATTACCACACCCAAAAGTCGCTCAACAAACTTTGAAATAGAAACTTATGTAATTTTAGGATGTTGATTCAACCACCCATACAGTTTCTCACATTCACGATGATCCAAATTTATAATTTCCAAGTATATTTGCGAATGGAGTAATATTTGGCATCATTTCTGAATATTCCATACCATTTTTCAAGCCACAATATGTACGACTCCTCTGACGAAAGATAAATTCTTGTGTAGTCTACACAATTCGATACACGTGCCAAATCTGTGTTGTTGGAAGAAGTTATATAATTCAATGAAGGACCACTTAGCAGGTGACCTGGAAGTCCCTTCCAATTCCCAGTAAGAAAACAAATAAGTTCAATGCACAAATCTTCAAGCAGACCTTTCAACCAACCAAAGCATCGAATACAGGGAGAACACCAATCACAAGATACTTGATTTTTTATTTTATTTTGTCTGAGTTTCTATTGGCTAACAGAGCTTTTTCTCTGCTCAAAGGTGATGTCACATAAAACCATTCCTTCGTCTTTCAATTGGGCTTGAATGGCATCTCTAAGTTGTCTCACATGTCCATGACCAGGAACATTACAACGAAGGCACCTTAAATCCCAAGTCTTCAATGATAGAGAGAAATGGGAATAAGTATTTAAAATGAACACTGGAGGATGATAGTATAATATTTCGTTCATCTTGGTTTGATTCATTTTAACGGTAGATGCCCTCAATATTTTCGCTTATTAATGCCAATCTTTTCGAATATGTGTGTTGAATAGTCACCAATAACACGAGTTAACATTTCCATATGCAAGCAGATTCTCAAATATGACAACCTGTAATATATGCACAGTATTAAAGACAGACATGACGTGAAGACATCTATGGATGACATGTTTGTGGATGGCAGTGTGGTAGTACAATATTGCACTGTTATTATGATCATACCTTAAAAAAACTAAAATAACCAACACCTTTTGCCAATTCAAGATGGACGCAA
>SNQJ01S0032391.1:11230-57828 GCA_010110895.2 Picea sitchensis | reverse complement strand
TTTCTATCAAGTCTATTACCACACCCAAAAGTCGCTCAACAAACTTTGAAATAGAAACTTATGTAATTTTAGGATGTTGATTCAACCACCCATACAGTTTCTCACATTCACGATGATCCAAATTTATAATTTCCAAGTATATTCGCGAATGGAGTAATATTTGGCATCATTTCTGAATATTCCATACCATTTTGCAAGCCACAATATGTACGACTCCTCTGACGAAAGATAAATTCTTGTGTAGTCTACACAATTCGATACACGTGCCAAATCTGTGTTGTTGGAAGAAGTTATATAATTCAATGAAGGACCACTTAGCAGGTGACTTGGAAGTCCCTTCCAATTCCCAGTAAGAAAACAAATAAGTTCAATGCACAAATCTTCAAGCAGACCTTTCAACCAACCAAAGCATCGAATACAGGGAGAACACCAATCACAAGATACTTGATTTTTTATTTTATTTTGTCTGAGTTTCTATTGGCTAACAGAGCTTTTTCTCTGCTCAAAGGTGATGTCACATAAAACCATTCCTTCGTCTTTCAATTGGGCTTGAATGGCATCTCTAAGTTGTCTCACATGTCCATGACCAGGAACATTACAACGAAGGCACCTTAAATCCCAAGTCTTCAATGATAGAGAGAAATGGGAATAAGTATTTAAAATGAACACTGGAGGATGATAGTATAATATTTCGTTCATCTTGGTTTGATTCATTTTAACGGTAGATGCCCTCAATATTTTCGCTTATTAATGCCAATCTTTTCGAATATGTGTGTTGAATAGTCACCAATAACACGAGTTAACATTTCCATATGCAAGCAGATTCTCAAATATGACAACCTGTAATATATGCACAGTATTAAAGACAGACATGACGTGAAGACATCTATGGATGACATGTTTGTGGATGGCAGTGTGGTAGTACAATATTGCACTGTTATTATGATCATACCTTAAAAAAACTAAAATAACCAACACCTTTTGCCAATTCAAGATGGACGCAAAAAGCAATTATCAGATTCCATAATATTCGTCTGTTAATGTGTTTTAATGGGAGATGTCCCCGAGATTTTCGCTTATTAAAGCCAATATTATCGAACCTGTCTGGTGGGTTGTCACTAGTAAAAGCATAATTAATGTGCATTGGGAAGGGCGGAAGGTGGCAGGGATGGAGGAGAGCGAAAAATGATTTTAAACTTTTCTGAACCCAGGAGTGCATGAACTTGCGAAAGTTTGAAGACTAGACTAAGTATGGAAAGGTAGGTCGGACAGACAGAGTCATCGTAGGTGAAATCGGGCTTGCAAGTTTGAGGAGCCTGGGGTCGAATTATAGAGCACCGAAGTTTTGGGTGCAATATGTATACCTCGAACACTAGGCACCAGAGTTCGATAGTGCCTATCTGTGAACCCGCATTCATTAAATTGGCTAAGTATGCAAACAAACGATGATCGGTCAGACTTGTGATGTGAAGATATAGATGGAGATGACGATTTGTCAGTTCTCCACCCCGGGAACCTTCGAGCACATAAACGTGACCAATTATAGAACCAGAAATGCATAATAGAGGGGAAGAACAAAAGGGAAAAATGAACAAGTTTAGAAGAGGAAAAAGAAAGGGAGACAAGAACTTTATTCCTCACACAACAACACTTAGTATCATAACTATGAAGCTATAAAAACATATTAATTATGGGAAAAACATTCTCAACTATGAAATATAGTTGGAGCTCGACAAACTCTGGTTCAAGTCAAAAGAGATGGTGTTTATATCTACTGCAATTCTATGAAATATAGTTGGAGCTCAACAAACTCTGGTTCAAGTCAAAAGAGATATTGTTTATATCTACTGCAAAAATTTGCATAGTATTTTATCTTCATAGTATTTTTTGGTGGCCCAACTGTAAAACCATGTTCCAATTTGCGTTTTCCAACTGGAGATGTGTTTGTGAAGAAACAAGCATGAAGCAGCTTAATTGCAGTCGCAGGACCTCAACTCTGCAAAGTTGAATCAAACAACAATAAGCAGCATCCATCGAACCAACGAGCAAGCATGAACTAGTCAACCAAGAATGTCGGTGAAGAAAAATATTGTCCAAATTCATTGCAGACAAGATTGTATAAAAAAATCGAAGGAATATATTGTAACACGCCTGTTAAGCAAACATTTCATGATGCGAGGCATGGAAACTAAACATGTAAGACTGTAAGGACCGTGCAAAGGCCTCTCACTATGCAAGCATTTAAGGAAACTGCAGTTTTGTACGGTTGGCATTCTCCATCCGCAATTGGAAAAACTCCATAACACCCACTGACATATAAAAAAGGAAATTTAATTTTCTCTTTGCATATGAACATGTTCTGGAAGAGGATTTTGACTCACGCATCTCCAACATTTAAATTTTTCACTTGCAAACTGGAATTAGAAAACAACAAAGAACGAACACGAACATAAATCTAGCAACGAAACCCACCCATCAATGGGGAATGACAATAGCAACAACAACAGCAATAGGAAAACAAAAAACCAGTCAACAAGCAACGAGCAAGCAGCAACCATTGAACCAATAACGCCGCCAAAGAACAATATCCCCCATATTCATTGAAGACAACATTGCAAAAGAAAAAAGAAAGGATGAAAATGTATTGCAACAAGCCTGTCAAGCAATGCAAGAAGGCAACCACAAAACTGAGACCCACTGGTGAATGGAGAAGGGCGGAAGCGCAACCCCTGGCCCGCAAACTGTAACAATAGGTCCAACTGCAGATGCAGGACCCCAACCTTGCAAAGTTGAAACAAACAACAGCAAGAAGCAAATAACAAACCAGTGAAGAAGCACCAAAAGGCCCGGGTGCAGCTGCAAGACCTCAACCCTACAAAGTTGAATCAAACAACAATAAGCAGCATCCAGCGAACCAAGGAGCAAGCACCAACCAGCCGACCAGGAATGTCGGTGAAGAATAATATTGGCTAGATTCATTCCACACAAGATTGTATCAAAATTTTTGGAGGAAAATGTATTGTAACACATCTGTTAAGCAAAATATTCAGGTTGTGAGGCCTGTCAGGTAAACATTTAAGGTTGTGAAGACCGTCCAAAGGCCTGCCACTTTGCAAGCAATTAAGAAAGGTGCAGTTTTCACAGTTGGTATTTTTCAATACTGGGAGCGTTCAAAATCCTCTTGTTGTCCATATTTGTATGTGATTACTACGACCAGAGAAGAAAGACTGTAATGTTTTCTTCTTCTCGTTCCTGATCACCAATGTTCGACACAAAACCTACCTCCATTACAGACAGAGTGACATATAGGAAAAGGAAATCATATTTTATCCTCGCATACAAAGATGTTCTGCAAGAGGATTTCGACTCAGGCATCCCCAGCAGTGAAATTTATCACCTGCAAACTGCAAATATCAAAGGAAGCTAAACACAGCACCGAAACCTACCCGTCTATGGGGAACGACAGAAGGCCAATTCCAATCGCGGTTGCAGAAACCCAAGTGTGCAAACTACAACAAGGCCAATAGGAAAACATGAACAACAGCAACAGGCAAACAAGAAACCAGTGAACAAGAAAGGAGCAAGCATGAACCACTAAACCAGTAATGTCGTTGAAGAAAGGTGCAGTTTTCACGGCTGGTATTTTTCAATACTAGGAGCGTTCAAAATCCTCTTATTGTCCATCTTTGTATGTTATTACTATGACCATAAAAATAGGATTGCAATGGTGTCTTTGTCTCGTTTTTTATCACCAATGTTCGACATAGAACCTACCTCCATCGTAGCCACAGTGACATATAGGAAAAGGAAATCGTATTTTCTCCTCACATACAAAGATGTTCTGCAAGAGGATTTCGACTTAGGCATCCCCACCAGTGAAATGTCTCACCTACAAACTACAAATAGAAAAGGAAGCTAAACACGACACTAAAACCTACCTATCGATGGGGAATGGCAAAAGGCCAGTTCCAATCGCGGTTGCAGAAACCCAAGCGTGCAAACTGCAACAAGCCCAACAGGAAAACAATAACAACAATAACAGGAAAACAAGAAACCAGTGAACAAGCAAGGAGAAAGCATGAACCATTGAACCAGTAATGCCACTGAAGAACAATATTGCCCATATTCACTGCAGAGAACATTGCATAAACAAAAAAAAATGAAGGAAAATGTATTGTAACAGGCCTGTTAAGTTTATTTTTTTTTAATTTTTTTTCAAGCTCGCGCTCCTAGATCTCCCGCAGGCCACTGGCCCTATGGCCTCCTTCCCTTCCCACCCTCCAACTCAGTTGTAGCAACTCCTGCAGGCTCGACCAAGCTCCAAATGGTGCCCCCCTCGATCTTTTCAAAGCAAGGAGATGCCCCTCCTAGTGCGGCGGTGGCTACTGGTCTCCTTCCTTCGATCGCGGCTCTCTCTTTCGAGCCGCCCTCTCATGCAAGTGCTCCCCCTGATGCTCCGTCGACAACAAACTCACTAGCTTCATCCCCCTCCTTTAAAGAGGTGGCTTCACGCCAGGGTATTCTCTCTGGTCTGCATGCAGTGGCCCCTGAGGTTACCTCTCATCAAGGCCGCCCATCCGAGCTGCATGCAGCAATTCCAGAAGTTCCGACAGTTTCTATTCAAATTCCGACAAAAGCCCTAACTCATGCTTTTCATTACAGCAGGCACGCTCTAGTTTGCAGGTTTAACGGATACTGGCCCAATCTGTCGGATCTGCTCTCTTAGATCTCTTCGGAATGGTACCCGCTCTTAGAAGGAGAAGTCATTACCTACCCCTATGCAAAAGGGTTTTTTGTGGTAGTTTTCGAATCTACAAGTGATAGAGACAAGGTGTTTAACTTCGGGTCGTGGTTCTGGGGTAGAGCAGGCCTGTCCATGCAGCTATGGACCCCTGCCTTCGACCCTTCCATGGATTGTATCTCTTTAGCTCCAGTCTGGGTGAGACTTCCATACTTGCCCCTGCATTTCTTGGGGGATGAGTCTCTTAAATCTATTAGCAATGGCCTCGGAAAGTTCCTCTACAAAAGTCCAGACTCCAAGCCAGCTCGCTCCACCTTCACTCGAATATGTGTTCAAATGGACTTCTCTAAAGGTTTCCCGACGGAAATAATTCTTCAAGGCAAGGACTACTCAAGGACCCAAATCCTTGACTATGAGAATCTCAGTTTCGGGTGTAGGAACTGCTTCGAAACGGGGCACTTAGCCCGTAGCTGTGGAAAACCACCCGGGAAAAAAAGGTCGTCCAAAATCCAAAGACCCACCTGGTGGACAGGGGCACTAATGGAACTACGCTCTGAAAGAAAGGCCCAGGAAGCGACAGAATAAGTAGAAGCTGAAGCCGAAATCAAACCCCTTGCTAAGGGGAAAGCTCAGGCAGAAGCCATTCCTAAGTCGCCCACCCAGCCAGAACCCCAGACCTCATGATGGGCAGACATAGCGGACAAGGAAGACCCTCTAGGCCCGATGGAAAGTCAATCTATGGACCAAAGCACTGAATGGCAAACGGTGTCAAAAAAGAAAAAAAAACTTCCAGGCAAGAAATGATATAATGACGCGAAGCTGTTCAGGCTCGCTGAAATAGTTTTGTTTCCACGATTGTGTGCTGAGTTAGGATCTTTAGTGAGTAGTTTTCTAGTTTCAAGCAAATCTTTACCGATGTATCGAACCCAGTGGCATGCCCACTGTTATTAATACAAAATCCCTCTAACCGTTTCTGTCAAAAAAAAAAAAAACAGGCATGTTAAGTAAACATTTAAGGTTTTGAGGCTTGTTAGGTAAACATTTAAGTCTGTCAGGACTGTTGTGTAAACATTTAAGAAAGAATGTAGTGTGATAGCTCTGTTACATACGAAAAAACATTTATTATATTATTTTAGAACAATAAAAAAAAAATAGTAACAATAATTCGAACAATAGAGGGTATGTTAAAAAAAAATGTATTCAAGGGACAAAATAATATAAAGTGAACTAATAAAAACTTGACTCTCTATCTTCAAAACTTCATATATCTAAACATTTCAAGAATAAAAGTAAAAATTCAGAAAGACCGTATATGATCAAAAACTTTGGATATGCTAACATATAAAACATTGGGAATAGCGAAGCTGGCAATAAGACCTCCAATCTGTTATCCAATCAGATCATGACATATATGGTATTTTTTATTATATAAAAATCAATATTTTTAGTTCCCTAGTTCTAATAATAGATATTATGCAAATATTTTTGGTCAAAGGACAAACTAATATGAAGTCAACAAATTATCGATCGTTATAGTCCCTCTACGCCTTCGGCAGGGACTAATAAAAAATGTATCCCCTAACGAATAGTACATTTATTATGGACATTAAGGATATTAAGCTAAAACTTGGGTATCTACAAGAGGCTTATAATTTCGACGAGGTTGAGTTTCATATTTGTCCTTACTAGATTGTATTATACAACATTAAACTGTTTAACAAACTACACTTGTGATTAACTACAAGTAAAGAATATTGTCATACTCAAATTATTACAATATGAGATTATGAGATGGGTTCTCATAGTCTGTATTGTAATACTCAATTTATTACTTAATAACAAAAACTAATCTAGGGGTTATCGCAACCTGCGCAAATGTTCAAGCATCGCACACAAGATTGTTAATCTACACTTGCCATTGAAATACTTATTAGATTTGGCACACGTTTGCAAGGAACTCTCGGCTAATAAATAATTTCCACAGCACTTTTGTTTAGTGCGTGTTAATAATGGAAACGTGGATTGCTTACCAGAAATCTAAAATCTATCAGCGCACCCTTCAGAGGGATAGCATTAAAATTTATCTTAATGCATTAACCAACCCAAATGGAATCGTAAAGCTACTGTAATGGATGAATCATTTCAAAATTTTGTTTAAAGTTAATTTTAAAGTTATCAATATGTGAACTTTCAAGGCATTTTCAAACTTCGTCGGAATCTGGCTTGTGTTTTGAGTCTGGCTTGTGTTTTGAGTAATCCTTTTCCATTTTAAAATCAAAAGCCTATATCCCAACTCACACCTCTTCCACAAGTCTGTAGCTCAACTCACACAAGTAAACTTAGTCAATAGAAATTTCAACAACATTTCATTCATCCTGCAATAGGGTACTATATTGTAACATCTCGATCCACCCATGCCAGGCTATGTTACACCAGAAAACGCTTTCATTCTCTGCTCAACATACTGTAACATACCCAGCATCCAACTGAGTTATGCCACATAAATTTTTCAAACTGCATGCAATTAAAAAATATACACACAGAACTCTTGCAGAACTTTATATATATAACGTAAACAGACAAATACATATTGTAAATGCACAGATTCATACGAAAATGACAATAAACATATACATCCACCATATGCAGGCAATACCCATAAAAATAAACACGTAAATAATTATGCAGCATCTAATTTATCACACAATTGACACTTATCTTGGTAAGAATATCACCAACTGCTTGCAGACCTTCCATGAACCTCCCAGCCTTAGACCACACTGCTCATCACTCTCGACAGTGGGTCACCCCCGAGCTGGGACTAAACTCCACCTGGTAAAGGGGTTCCTAACTAGGCTAATGTATCACAGACAATAGGAAAGACTCAATCACGTGTGCCAATAGGGTTCCTCTCCTTCTTCCTTTCCTTTCTTTTCTAAAACTTTTTGGTTTGGCACTTGTCTTCTCATGTTATATTAGTTATTTCTTAATAATTAAATTAAAGATTATTCACCCCCAACACATGTCGCACTTTCCCCAAGTTGCACATGTTAAATCCTTTTTAATTTAAATAATTAAGCATTTTCCTTCACACTCCTCAACCAGTTCCTAGATTTTCTCTGAGTTGTCCCTTAGTTCCCCAATTTCTCTTTTATTGTGTCCCCTAACTAATTTACAGTTGGAGTTTGATTAAGAATCTTCTCTTGGTTAGGATTTAGAGGTTGATTATCTTAAGATATTACTCTATGTTGACAACCCATTCTCTCATGAATATATTTTCTTTTAATTAAAAATTCTTTTTTATTTATTTCATGCACACATTGTGCACATGTCTAAATTTTTATTCCTATTCTCCCTTTACTAAAGTTTATTTAGTCTAACTCCCTTAACCCATTTTAAAAACTTGTTTAGTCAAAACATCTTAGAATTAGACTTTCGGTCATGTTTTCTAGTTTATAACTAAATAATAATTCATATTATTTTCTCTAACAAAGTCTAAGTATTCATTTTATTTTCTAAGGTCTTCTAGATTTTTATTGACTCGTAATTTATTCATGCGATGTGCCCTTCAAGACGCACCTTTGTGCTCCAAGGGTACCACTCGTCGTTGACTAGTTTGGAAGTTGTATGATGCTTGGATTCAATACTCCACTTGTCGACCTTATGTGAAACTAAGGGCTTACTGGGGAATAAGGAATCTGCCTTATTGCACGCCCCCCAAAATCCTCATGAACAAATTTCTTAGTCAGCGCTCATGACATCATGAACCTCTCAAGAATAAGGTAGTTGTTAACCTTTAGCTCAAGTCACGGCGGGAGTGCTAGTAGGTTGTGATAGGGACATTGCCACACCTCTCCCCATCCTATCTGATATATGTGTATGACCCCTTTACTCCATATGTGATTTGGATTAGAAAGTGTCACCGTGCTTGCATCCATTGATAAAGATAACATTAGTAACTCATATACATAAAATGCATAACTGAATCATCATCATAACACATGTGTAATAAAACAAGTACTCATAATCAAAGTCATTATTCCACTCCATGACTCAATCTTGAGTCCAAGGAAGTTTGTCTATGCCATCAACATCTTCATCATGCCACGCTTCCTGCACACTCAGGAAACCTCATCATAATACATGTCAATGTTATACATCAATATAACTAACAAATCAATTTCAATACTCGATCATAACATAAACATATAAACCAAACTGATAATCATAATGTACCATGTTTAACTAGATCACTTGCACGCAAGTGTCCTCAAAGAATAAATAGTGTTATGGAAATGTGATCAGTGGAACTGGATGTTACATACATCCCCTCTTGTTTTAAAATTCATCCCGAAGTTTGTATAATCTAACAATAAACAATAAATATATTTGCTACTAATCTATAAATCAAACTATCAAAATAAATAAGGAAATTGTCGATGCATCTCATATGTGTCCTCCCAAGTAGCAGAGTGTGGACTATAATTGTCCCACTGGACCTTGACCTGATCGATTATTCAATGTTGCAGCTATCGTGTGCGATGGTCTGGAATGTGGATCGGCTCTGCTATGAGAGCACCCTCGTCCGAAACCTACAATGAAATCAAGTCAATAATATGTGACGGATCCAAAATATAATGACGTAAAACTAAAACATGAAACACATCGTGCATACACCTCAAAGAATCATGTAAGGTTAATCGGTAAGCCACGAGTCCTTTCCTTTCTATAACTTTGAAAGGTCCCACAAAACTTGGAGAGATTTTATCACCCTTTCCAAACTTAATTGAACTCTTATGCGGCTTCACCCGCAAAAGAACTTTATCACCAACCTCATAACTACAGTCTATACGATGCGCATATGCATAACTCTTTTGTTAGTCTTACGCTTCCTTAATCCTTTACCTTATGGATTGCATCTGATCTTCCATCTCCTGAATCACTTATGGTCCCACTAGGACCCTATCCTCTAGTCGATCCCAACTCAAAGGTCTCTTACACGGTCATCTGTAGAGAAACTCAAAAGGTGTCATATTTACTGTACCCTGATAACTATTGTTGTATGCAAATTCTATCGATGGTAAAAAGTATTCCCATCGTTTGTATTGATCCATCACATACATTCGAAGCATATCCTCTAGAATTTGATTCGTTCTTTCAGTTTGTCCATCTGTTTCAGGGTGATATGTTGTACTAAAATTTAATTGTGTTCCCAAAGCCTCTTAGGAAACTAGTCCAAAAACATCCAATGAATATCGATCCTCTATCAGATATTATCTTCCTTGGTACACCATTCAATCTTACAATTTTGTTAACAAAAATTCTAGCTACGTTTGGTGCTTGATATGTCATACGAACTGGGATAAAATGTGCACTCTTTGTCAACATGTCGACAACTACAAAAATAGAATCATGCCTCCTTTCCATCAATGGCAATCCAACAATAAAGTCCATCGATATAACTTCCCATTTCGATTCAAGAATAGCATTTGGATATAATAATCTCGTTGGATGTCTATGTTCATCCTTCACCTACTGACATTCAAGACATTTCGCCACATATTTAACTATATCAGTTTTCGTTCCTTTCCAAAATAATAATGGTTTAAGATCTGCCTTCATCTTCATGACTTCAGGATGAGCCATATACATTGCTCGATGGCCTTCGTTCAAAATTAAATTTCTCAATTCATCATTTGGTGGTACATAAATTCTTCCATTATAGCTTAGTAGCTTGTCACTGTCCAAAGAATATCCCTCATATCTAAGTATCATCATGGTATCTTGTCTGATATTGTCTTTTACTTCCTTGTACCAGTCGTCATCAATCTGTAATCCCAAAATATTTTCTTGAAGATCCATCTTCAAAGGTATTACTGAGAAGATGTGAGGTCTCTGACTCAATGCATCCACTACTCTGTTAATCATTCCCTTAATGTACATGATCTCAAAATCATATTCACTTAAAAGTTCTCACCAACGTCTTTGTCGGGCGTTCAAGTTACTCTGGGTAAAGATGTGTTGTAATCCACTGTGATCAATTTTTAGTTCGGATTTTTGTCTTATAAGGTAGTGTCTCCAAACTCATAAGGCATAAACAATCGCTAATAATTCCAAATCATGTGTTGCGTAATTCACTTCATGCCTTCTTAGTTTCCTTGAAATATATGCAATAACTCGTCCTTCTTGCATTAATACTCCACCTAATCCTTCCTTGGATGTGTTAGTGCATACCAAGAATTCATGGTCCATATCCAAAACTTTCAGTATTGGTGTTGTTGTAAAAAAAAATTTAAGCTTTTGAAATGCTTCCGCGCATTTCTCTGACCATATGAATTTCTTGTTCTTCTTTTGCAGTTCAGTTACTGGATTTGCTATTTTTGAAAAACCTTCAACGAAACGCCGATAGTAACTTGCTAATCCCATAAAACTATGTACCTCTTGTGCGTTCGTAGGTGTTGGCCATTTCCATAATAGCCTCAACCTTCGTTGGATCCACCACGATACCTTCTCCACAAATAATGTGTCCCAAATAGTGAATCGTTGTTTGGTAAAAAGAACACTTCAACAAATTTATGTACAACTTGTTTTCTCTTAAACACTGCAGAACTAATCTCAGGTGTTCATCACGCTCCTCTCTCGTCTGAGAGTAAATCAATATATCGTCAATAAATACTTGTACGAACTTGTCCAAGTATTCACAGAATACCCCATTCATTAAAATCATAAATACACCAGGGGCATTTGTCAATCCAAATGGTAAGACAGTAAATTCGTAATGTCCAAATGTCGTCTTAAACTTTGTTTAAAGAATGTCTTCCTCTTTGATTCACAACTGTTGATATCCTGATCTCAAATCTATATTTGAAAATACGGTCGCTCCCTTCATTTGATCAAATAAGTCGTCAATTCTCAGTAATGGGTATTGATTCTTGATCGTGGCTTTGTTTAATTGACAATAGTCGATGCAAAGTCTCCACGATTCATCCTTCTTTATTACAAAAATCATTGGTGCACCCCACGATGATACACTTAGATGTATAAGTCTCAATTCCAACAACTCCTTCAATTGCATCTTTAACTCTTGTAATTCGGGTGTCGACATCCGATATGGCATTCTAGCAATTGCTTTCGTTCTAGGTTTTAGATCTATAGTAAATTCCAATTCTCTATTCAGCAGTAAACCCAGTAGTTCTTCAGGAAAAACATCGGCAACTCTGATGCTACTAGAAAGTCTTCCAATCTTTCTGCATCACCTTTCTCATTAAGAGATAATATAAAATACAACTTACATCCCTTGCGCATGTTTTTCTGTAATTGTAGGGAAGAAATAAATCTTAGCGATACTCCTTGGTTATTCACATGAAGTCTCAAGCATTGTAGAATGATGCTCGACCTAGTGGTTTTTCACTGCTGCATGAATCCTATGGGCCTTACCCAAATCTCCCACTGTCGTATGTCTCGTTGATCTAGCAGCTCTTTCCTTCTCAATAGGACAATTTCTCTAGTAGTGTGGCTCTCCACAAGTCAAACATTCATTCTTAGGGTCAGTGCTCATAGTTCCAGAGGAGGAACCTACTAGTCTAGGGTTCTGAGGCCCTGATATATTCTGTGGACCAAATCTATAATGTTGTTGTTGTTGAGGATGACGCGGTTGTTGCTGCGATGGTGCTTTATACAGAGTCCTCTGACTGGTAGTCTGTCTACGTGGTGTAGAAAATACAGGTCCTCTAGGTGTATCATGGTGCCTAGAAGTCTGTCTAATGGGTGTCTACTACTGCGGCCCTCTAAGTGGCATATGTCTTGTCTGTCTAGAAGGAGTCCTACCTTGACCCTCACTGTTCAACTCTTCTTCAACAATGAAAGTTTTATGTACTGCATCATGCAAAGTCTGAGGCATCAAGATCCTCACCTTAGCATGAATGTTGAAGTTGAGACAAAAAACAAACTTATTAACCTTTAATTTCTCAGTGTTCAGATGCAGAGCATATCTGAGAAACTCCATAAATCTAGCCTCATACTCAGGTACTATACAACTTCCTTTTCGTAAAGCGTTGAATTCATTAAGTTGGTGCTTAATGAACTTATCAAATAGGTACCTCTCTCATAATCATTCCTCAAACGATTCCCATGACACGTATTCGACGACCATGTTCAGTTGTGGTAAGAGTGTCTTCCACCAAAGAAGTGCACTCCCTTTCAGCTGAAAGACCGCCATGTGAACCCTCATGTTGGAGGTATAATTGCGCAATGCAAAGCACATTTCCATATTCTCCAACCAAGCTTCGGTGGCTAAACCGTACGTAGAACCCATGAACTCGGGAAATTTTACCTTCTTGAGTTCTCTATGAACCTACCACTAACTATAGGAGGGTGCTGCGAACCCCCATTAGGTACAGACTCCCTGCCCTCATCGTGATCAAGGAGATTTATCAGCACCTGTGACATTCTCTGAAAAGACCTCATCGTACCCATGACATCACCCACTGCAACTTGCTCTTGCTCGATAGTTTGTTCTTCTCCCTGTGGAGCAGATCCCTTGGGTGTTGATGTACTTGGAGGAGGCATTCCTCTTCCTCCCACAACCCAACATCTACTCATTCTCCATCCTCTAACCATGATACCTGCCATAAAACAAATTCAAATTATATTAGTAATACATATTCAACTAAACATAAGCATTGGAATTTGTAACGGGTTTGGTGTCGCAGAGTGGAACCTGCTCTGATACCATATGTAACAACCCGCATTGGAATTTCTTGTTCTTCTTTTGCAGTTCAGTTATTGGATTTGCTATTTTTGAAAAACCTTTGAAAAAACATCAATAGTAACCCGCTAATACCATAAAACTACATACCTCTTGTACGTTCGTAGGTGTTGGCCATTCCATAATAGCCTCAACCTTCGCTTTGGTCTCATAGGTGTTGGCCATTACATAATAGCCTCAAACTTCATTCTGGTCTCATGGGTGCTAGCCATTCCATATCAGATCTTTGGCAACAATAAGGAAATTGAAAATAGGAGAGCCAGAGTCCTTTTTTGTGAGTAGTTTGGTGCTTCTGAGCATGTTCCCTCTTAAATGTTTTTTCCAGATTTCTTATTTCCACCAAGTGATTTTTCATGTTATCAACCTCCAGAGCAATTTTTCCCCCATGGATTTGTTCATTAAGGTTGGCTCTCTCATGCCCAATCTGCCTTGATTTTTATCACTTGAAACTTGATTCCAGTTGACTAAGTGGAATTTCTTTATGGGTCACTTTCCCTCCTTGCCATAAAAAGGTTCTTATTCTTTTATCCACTTGGTTGGAAATGCATTTTGGTGCCAGAAGAGTGGAACAAAGATATATTGGAAGAGTCGATAACACAACTTTGATTAATATGATTTTGGCAGCAATATTTAACCATTGTGTACCCCAATGAGTGAGTTTTTTGCTGATTTTATCAAGGATTTGTTGCCAAACATATGAGTAAGAAGACTTGAGGGAGATTGGGATCCCTAAGTGTTTGAAAAATGACCAATTTTTTGCAAGAGAAAATCGGAAAACATGTGCTATGGCCCTCAAGGTTTGAGGTGAAGCATTCCATCCATAGATTTGGCACTTTCTATTGTTGACATCTCCTCATGAAGCATCTAAGAAAGAATCCAGAATGGTTTTGAATCAAGAAGCAATAATTATAGAAGTGCCCCCAAGAAGTAGAGTGTCATCCACAATTTGTGAATGATTCATGTTTTTTATTCTGTAGACAATTTGGAGACCAAGGAGATTCCTAATCACCCTTTCATGATCCATATTTTTGTTAAGGGCATTTGCCACAATGATGAATAGGAGAGGGGACATAGGGAATCCTTGAAAGATACCTTGGTTGATTTGAAAAAAAGTGGTGGGCCTTCCATTGAAGAGGGGCTATCCATGGGATGGTAATACAAGCGGAGATCCATCTGATGAAATTTTGACTAAATTTGAAGCGTTCCATGACCTGAAAGAGAAAGGAATGTATCACCCTATCAAAAGTGTTAGCCATATCTAATTTCACTACCATACCTTTTCCTTTGTCCTGGTAACTTGTGTGGATCATCGCTTGAACTAGGACACTGTTGTCCAATATTTTTCAATCTTGCATAAAACCGCCTTGGTTGGGGGAGATTAATTTAGGGAGAATTATTTTAAGGTGGGTGGCTATGATTTTGGAAAGAATTTTATAAGAGGTATTTTACAACAAGATCGAACGAAAGTAGAAAAGGAGGTGAGATTAGTCTCTTTGGGGATTAAAGACATGAAGGAAAAATTTGTATTCCCCCTAATATTGAGGAACAATGTACAAACCAAAGCATTCTTTTAAGATTAGTTTTGATAGTGTCCCAAAAAAATCAATAGAAAGATATGGAGAAGCCATTGGGGATAGGAGCTTTATCAGGTTTAAGACTCCAAATAGATGAAAAAATATCTGCTTCGGAGAATGATTGCATGAGTGTGAAATTCTCTTCTCTAGTTACCAACTTTACGATTTGTTCAAACATGGACTGTGTGTTGGAATGTTATGTTACCTCACTCTGAGAGAAGAGAGCTTCAAAGTGGGTTTGAGCAGCTGATTTGAAGTCCTCAAAATCTGTAAGAGTCGATCTATTTTCTTTCATTATCTTCATCACATTGTTTTTGGACTAGTGAAGCTTAGCTTGATTGTGGCAGAATTTGGTGTTTTTGCCCCCCGCCTTGAGCCAAAGGCTTTGGGATTTTAACCTCCAATATTCTTCTTCCATTTTTAAAGCATTTTGGTATTGTCATTCTAATTCCAACTCTTCCTTTTGTAGTTGGAGTGTTATATCAGCAAATTCAAAGCACTTTTGCAAATTGCTCAGTTTACTTTTTATGAGTTTTTTCTCCTCAACTAAGAAAGGAAGTGATTTTTTTGCCCATCGCTTTAAAACTTTATTGACCAACATGAGTTTATGCTCCCATACATAAACAGGAGTGCCTGAGATCCAAGTTTCCCAAGTGGAGTGGATTAGATCCACCACTTCTTGGTGTTGAAGCCATTAGGGGTTGAAGCGAAAGGGTATGGTCCCATAGTTCGGGAGGGATTGAAGATGGAGGGATATTGGTTGGTGGTCAGAGATAAGAAAGGGCGGGATGTATGATTTGATGGAGGAATTCTGATTTTAAAAGTTTCTATGGACCAAAAACTGATTCAGTATTGCCACTATGTGGCCATGGCCACCTCTCATGTTAGACCAAGTAAATTTCTTGCACTGCGGGGGTATGTCTAATAAGTCCCATTCCAAAATTAATTCTTCTGTGTTGTATTTTAAGAGGTCTCTCCCAAATATTCCCCCTCTCTTCTCTGTACTACTCCTTATTATGCTTATATCACCTGCAATGATGTTATTTTGGGAGTAATCGATATTACTCAGACTGGGGAGTTTGTCCAACACTCGTCTTTCTTTGTAGGGTTATTTGGAATATATATATTGAAAACTGCATAGAAAATATTACTATGCTTATGCTTGAATCTAGTGTATATCCAATGTTGAGTTTTACATTGTTGTTCCATATTTAACTCTTGTTCATCCCATACTGTACAGAGGCCACCGAAAGCTCCTCTGGCATCTACTACAATGAGATCACATGTGCGTCATAGTTTTTTACAAAGGGTTGTGACATATTCAGAGTTCATCTTGGTCTCCTCAATGAGGAGTATGTTAGGTTTCTTTGATTTGATTAAATCTTTCACAGCTGAAGATTTGGGGTCGCTGCTTAAACCCCTACAATTCCACGAGACCAAGATTGTTATATGGAAGGGTTTGCATGGGAACCCCCTTTGTTTTTTGCATTTCCACCCTACTTTTTGGTGTGTTTAGAGCTCACACCAACCATATTTGGAAGAGTTTGTTGTGATCCCAATAGAATTTCTTTGTTGGCTTGATCTTTCCTAACAACTTAGGATGTTCTTCTACTGGTTCTACAAGGTCAGATCTCTTATGATGATCGATCTTGCTATCCATATTCACCAAGGATTTCTATTTCTGAGTTATATCGGCCCTCTGAAAATGAAATTTTGACATCTTTGAAAGATTTTAGTTCCTCTGCTTTAGTATCTCGTGAATCAAGTCCTTCCAAGATTGGTATTCTATCGGGGCTCGTTTGCCTTGTCTCTGCACTTGGCTTGATACATTATTTGGTTTCGAATGAGTCCCTTCTTGGGTAGAGAGAGACTCCTTACTATTAACCCTGATGCTGCATTGGGCTAGTAAAACTTCCACTTCAAAATACGCTAGCTGGGAAAGAGATTCAAAACTATTTTGAATGGCAGAAGGTCCTGATTTCCTAGGGTTTTAAACGACTTTTGTGGGTGACTTTATACCAGCATTGGATAGGCCTGTTGAAGAGGGGTGAGGCCTATTGTCGGTGTTTCAAAACTTCCTTGAGATTTCTTTCCATTGATATTTTTTTCCTTGTCCAGTTGGAGTTGATTATGTTTTTTTACAATTTCTCGTGAAATTCCCATACTCATGACAAATCTTGCATTTGAAGGGAAACTACTCGTAATCAAGTTGTTGGATGTGTTACCAATTGTCTAGAGAAATCACCACTGCTTCGGGTAAACATTTCTTGAGATCAACCTCAACGTATATTCTTGTGCATGAGAATATAGTTTCATTTGGCTCGATACGCTCTATGCATCAACCTATAGAGTTGCCAATGCATCGAAAGGCATCATCGCTCCAGCAATGAAGGGGAAGATGTGGCAGGTGGACCCAAATGGTACAACTGAGGGGACATGATTTTTTGGACTGAAATCTGGGGTCCATTTGTTTAGATACAATCCTTGGGATCCCAAAAAATATGGGTCGCTTATGAATATTAGATCTCAATCTTCTTTGAAATCGAAAAGGAATGTGAACAATGCTCTACCATAGAAGTAGTGATTGAGCAAGCCTTTGATAAGGGGCTTCCAGTTCTTCTCGAGCCATAAAAAAATTGTCTTTGGGGAAGGAAAAATTCCTTTGAATTGATCGATTAATCCACAATCCGTTAAGGCCAACGCCTTTCTCCTGGAGGTGGAAGATGGAAGGACGACCTTGGGAATCTCCGCTAGTTTCTTCATGAACTGAGATGGCTTGGATTTGGACATTTTCACTATACCAACGACCATCACATGGAAATCTTGGGCATCGTCATCTAGAGGGGGTGGAGGCCCCCTCCCATTTCCATACTCCATGCACACGAGCCAAAGCCAAAGCAACACTCGATCTAGGGTTTTTCAAAGTGGTAAAAAAAATAAGATTTTAGGTATTATTATTGGATATCCATATAATTCATTTATTAAAGATGTAATTTGTCTTATTAATTAAAGATCAATAGGTTAGCTTAATCCTTGAAAGAGGAGGCCAGGTTATTCTTAATGAGCTACCCAACATGTTTCCAAGCTTCTTTTAGTTTTAAACTGTCATCACGATTTATGTTGTTTGCAAATTTTTCAATTTCTAATGCTTCTCTTGTTTTCCTTTTGTATTAATGGGGGATAATAGCCAATACTGTAGAATCTTCAAGGCGCATGTGGTAATTAGTATTGCAGGAGTTTTCGACAACAAAATATTTCTGAATTCTTCCATATTGAATATCAACACTAAGTTCTTTCAACCTCACTTTGATTGATCAATTGGTTTCACCAATGTACATTTTTCCACAAGAGCACGATATCACATAAACTCCTTGATGAAGCTTTGTTTCAATGGGATATTTGGCAGTGTCCAACATATTTATCAGAGAGTTTGGAGGGGAGAAAGCCACTCTTATGTTCTTTTTCTTTAAAATCTTTCCAATCTTATCTATAGTACCATGGATATAAGGAAGACTAACCTTGGGAAATTCTTTGTTTATGTTCCCAATCATAGTCTTGTTTCCCCCGTGCCCTTTGAATGGCCTTATTGATCCGCTTTTCCTTATAGCCATTGTTTATTAAAGCTCTCCTAAGATTGTCAAATTCTTGTTCTAGATGGTCCTTATCAAAGATATTAATGGCACGGGTCATTGAGGTATTGATCATCCTAGTCTTTTATGTAGGATGGTGATAAGACTCAACATGCATGTATCTATCAGTATGATTTTTCTTCATATATACTTGATGAGCTAAAGAACCATCTTGCTTCTTCACTGTGAGAACATCTAGCAAGGGAAGGCAATATTTATCTTTTTCCACGATGAATTTAATGCTTCCAGATTGGTTGTTGAGATGGTTAGTGAAGTTTATCAAACTATTTTCACCACGAGGCTAGTTACTATAAACATTGTCTACAAACATAATCCACCATTTCGGTTTTTGAGGGAAGGAGTCAATTGTTCTTTTCTCGAATCTCTCCATGAAGAGGTTGGCTACAATCGGTGAGAGAGGTGAACCAATGGCGACTCCTTCTATTTTTTCATATATTTCACTGCAAAAACTAAAGAACATTGAATTAAGACAAATCTCAACAAGGTTAGAAATATCTTCATTCAAGACGCGTCTAATCATTTCAGTAGCTTCATCGATCAGAATTTTACTATACAGGGAAACTACATCAAAACTTGTTAATGCATCATCTTCCTCCATCTTCCAATCCTTCATCGTATTCACTAAACATGTTGAGTCTTTAATGAACGAAAAAGTGTTACACGCGAGAGGTTTGAGTTTCCCGACCAAATACTTTCTTAGTTCATAAGTGGGGGGGCCTATTGTGTTGACAATATGTCGAGAATTCCAATTTTATGAATTTTTGGCAAGCCATAGATATGTGGAATTATAGAATTCTTCGAGGTGAGTTTCTTTTTCATAGAAAATTAATATGTCATCAATAAACAATAAGTGAGTAATATTGCAAGATGTACCTATATTGACTCCTTTTAAACTACCATTTTCAGAAGCCTCCTTTAACATTCAACTCAAGCCTTTAAAAATTAAAAGAAAAAGGAGAGGGGATAAAGGGCAACCCTATATAAGGCTTCTTCCTGGCTTGAAGAAAGGAGATGTTTCCCCATTTATCAAAACACAAAAGATGTAGAAGTAATGTAATTCATTACCCATACTACAAATTGGTGGAAAAACCCCAAATGAATGAGGATTAATCTGAGATATAACCAACTTACACTGATATATGCTTTGGATAGATCCACTTTGGCCACCATCGTTTTTTTATTCCAGACTTTGATTGAATTGAGTCCTTCTTGGGTAATCCCTATCGCCTTGTGTATTTGTATTCCCTAAAAAAAACCAGACCATTTTTCAAATATTTTCCCTAATAGGATCTTTTTTAGTATTATAGATGTTACCTTGGAGATGATTTTGTATTTATGGTTGCATAAGGAAATTTGCCTGAATTTTTCGAAGGAAGTTGGATTATCATATTTTGGAATCAGAGCAAGAAAGGTTGTTTTAAAAGCACCAAGCATTTTTCATGCATATCTTGAGGCCTCAACCACTCTTCATAGATATCCTCCTATAAAATCATAACAACCAAGAAAAAATTTCACAAGGAGGCCATCAAGCCCTAGGATTTTGTCCTTCTGGAAGCTTTGAAGAATGCAAAGAAATTCTTATTTTCCAACTTCCTCCATAAAATCATGATTGTCCTCGAGAGTGACAAAACTTGGAAAAGAAGTTGACAATTTTATTACCTCTATTATGGTGTCTTGGGAATCCACTTTGAACAGGGCTGAGAAATAATTTACTCGTTTTGCAACAATGTCTCAAATTTTAGTGCACGTGTGCCATTATATTTTCCAATTTTCCATATTTTATTAATGTTCCTCCACAGTTGGCATATTTTTTTAAAAACTTTGTGTTTTCATCTCTTGCCTAGAGCCATAAGGCCCTACTTTTAAGCTTTTGTTCTTTTTCTTTTTCCAGGAATATTTGCCTCTATTTGTCTTCAATAATTTATACCTTTGATTTATGTTCCTCTATCAAAAAAACAAAACCTTGACTACTATGATGAGATTCTAAAATTTTACCTTTGCTTTATGTTCCTCTGTCAAAAAAACAAAACCTTCACCACTCTAAAGGGATTACAGGGCTTCCTTCACTTCCCGAAGAGTTTTATCATCCTTCTGCTTCTTTTATTTTGCCCACTGCATAGCTATCTTCTTTATTATTTTTAGATTTTGATGGACCTATAAAGGATTAGATTCCCTTGAATCTCCATTACAAGGCTCCCATGCCTCTTTGATCTTAAATGGACTTCCAAGTTTCTTTTAGGCATAGGATATTTCCAGTATGACTGGATTGTGGTCAAAATCTCGTCTGGAGGAAACCCATTGTTTTATTATAGATGCTTCATCTAGAAAAGATTTAGATATCAAAAACGAACCAGGCTTGTTTACAATATGGGCCTCTCCCAGTCTCTTATTTATAAATTTGGGGACAATTTGGCAGGCTCAACATCCAACAATCCTACTTCTTCCAACTTCTTATCAAAGTAACCAGAAAAAAAATGTCCACATGTGCAGCTAGTCCCCATACCTTTGAGCCTCCCAAGGAAAATTTTAGGCCCCCTCCCACCACCACCAACCTAGATTGTGGTCATTCCATATGGAAGAACTTATCCCGGTATTTCAACCTATCCACGTATGGCCCATATACATTCAAAAGAGTGATTTCCTTACCCCAGGTCCAGAGAGAACATAATACTCCCCTAGACCTGTTGTAAATGCCCAAGAATTAGTAAGGGTAAATGAGCATTCCTTCCACCTAGTTATAGTCCTCCTTGACCTTCCAATATCATCAATAAAAGAAACTTCCCAGCTACCTATTTTTTTTTAAAGTTCCCGAGCAATTTTCTCGCCACTAGTCATAGTTTCTTATAGAAGAATGATAGAAGGATTTGTTGCCTCTACCAATATTTTTAGAGCCGATATTTTAGATGAGTTGGCCAACCCTCAACAATTAAGGGTAACGAAAATAATTTTCAACTATCTTTGGGGGATTTTTCTCTAAAGGCCCCTATCAGAGAAAATTGTTCACCACATTTAATTTTTGAGGGTGCTTGTTTTTTAGCCAGTGACATAAAAGACTTGCTTCCCTTGTGAGGGGCCTTTTGGATGTTTTATAGTAAAAAACCCAAACCCCCTGTCACCTTCCCAAGAAAATCAATGGTTCCCTTTCTCCTTGATCTGAGATTGTATTTTGAGGTTTCCTTGGAAGGTGTTTCTTTGTGTGGCTCAATATCCTTTGTATATATACTTAGATTTGCAGAGGAACCCATTTGAGAGGTTCCATTTAATTGGCCTTCCTCTATCATAGGAATGTGAATTAGAGGAGGGGGGTTAGGGTTTTTTATTCGAGACAGGTTGGGTAGAAAGTCATTCAATGATCCTAGATCTTTGATATCATCATCTAATCCCCAGGTCCCAAATATCATATTATCAAAAAAAAATATTTTAATTGATGAAGGGGACTTTGTGGACTTACCTAAAAGTGTTGCACAGTATTTTTTGTCATAGGTTCCTTCCATCATTTGATATTTGGGTTGTCTTGTGTCAAAGGATTGGAAAGAAACTACCCAGGGTACCTCATGTAGGCATTTAGTTACCCCATCACCTTCTAGAACTTCAATTGGCTTTGAGTATGAATTTGGTCCCTTTGATTTATCCTCCCCATCACCCAATTTCTTCTTCTAAACTAGAATTTTTCTAGAGATTACATATGTGCACTTTGCTGCCAAATGTCCATAACTATGGCATATGTGAAACTTGAAGGGAATATCTTCATGGTCTAAGTTCACTTGAAATTTTTTTGAACCTTTTTGAATTTCCATATTCTTCGCAAGGCCTTTGCTAATTTCTAGACCAACCAAAATACAACTTATACCCATATATCCTAAGTCTCTAAATGTCAAATCAACCTCATAAAATATATTGAGTGCATTCACATTTTCCTCAAATACTTGTTTTGAACACAAGACCGAGGGAGCCTGAGAATCCTCTCCAAAACCGAGATGATATCTAGATGCACACACCTTTCATCAAACTCTATATGCCACTTTTGTAGGAAGAGTGGTTGTGCACCCCACTTCCACCTTTGATGTAGTGATTTTTTTTCCTGTAAAAAAAAACTTTTATATTCCAAGAGAAATCTATAAATATACATGTTACAATCTTTTGCTTCAACCTTTGTAGGCCTTTTCGTTCAAAAAGAACATGTCTCCCTGCTATCCGTTGTTGCCTTTATCAATCTTTACAAAACTTTATTGTCCACTTCTGTCTATTCTCTGTCAATCATAACAAGAAACAAGAAACTTCATCATTTACTTTTCCTTTCATCTAGAGGTGGAACTCCATAGCTTTGGTTTCTACCCCATCAAAGTACTCATAGTACCTAAAGGCTCCTATGTAACTGAAGCACTTCCTTAGATAGCTCATTCGCCTTGCCATTAAGTTCTCTTAAAACATGATGAAAATAAATCCATTCAAAGGATGGAAAAGTCATCCTGATTTCTCGCAATATATTTTTCAGATTGACATTTTGGATCTCTAATTTTCCTTGGGCCCAGTCGATTGCCAATTTGGAGTCCCCCATAACCTATAGCTTTTTAGTGTCTTTTTTCTTTGCCATCTCCAAAAGTGTCCACATCGCAATTAGCTCAGCCCTTTTATTGGACCCCTGGCCGGGGGCATATATGATGTAAATGTAATGGTTCTGGTTAATGAACGGAACTACTCCAACTCCACACGAAGGAGGGTGCCCCTGGTTGGCCCCATAAACATATCTCCATGGGATGTCATAATCTAAGGTGGGGAGAATAGGAGTACGTTGCTTAAAATATTTGGGATCATATTTAAATTCAGCAGCCTGGTTAAGTGTAATTGTTGCAATAACCTTCGAAGAAAAAAATTATCTTTAAAAATTGTTGAGTTGGGGGCCCACCATAAGTTTGAAATCATGATACTTGGTAAACCTGAATACAACTTCACAGACTTGTCCTGGACCCATACCTGGTAGCATTCTTCCTGGCTTTCCTTGTTCCATTCAGCCTTGGCTTTTAATTTTTCTTTAACCAACTTTGCAACCTGACCTGCATAGGGACAAAAGACAAAAAGGTGAGAAATTGATTCCTAGTCACCAAAGCAAAGTGTGCAACTATTAGGGCTGCACCAACTCCTTTTTACTCCATTATCCCAAGTCAAAAGTTTATTATTAAGAGCTAGCCAGAGAGAAATTTTGCATCTTAATGGAGCTTTGCTTTTCCACAACGTTTTCCACCACCATTTAGGCTAGACTTGCAGTCTTTCTTCCTGCAACGCTTTGTAACCAATTTTCATTGTAAAGGGTTAGATCTTAGGCCTGCACCTCTCCCTTCTACTCATGAAACCAACCTATTCATCTATCAACCCAACTCTTAGTTAGTTTTTATTCTTCACTGTTGGTTAGGTAATTTGGTTTTATGTCATCCCTTCTTCGCTTATGTTAGTTGTTTTTATCTTTATAAGGTTGAGTCGGGTCTATATTTGAGTTTGGACAAGAACTATCACCATTTTGTATATCACTGATGGATCACAAAAGAATTAGCCTAGCCCTGCAGGTGTAAAAGTGTTGATTGCAAGAATGCCAACATTCTTGCAATCAACAGACAAACTCTGTTTTATGAAGTTTTATGACTTAAACATATTTCAAAGTTTGAATAAAGTGCATTGGCACCCAAATCGTGCTCATGTGTTCCTATTACCTTTGAAATTGTGTGCGTTGGTTCCTTGTGCAGTTTTCATTGCAGGTTTTGAGCGAGCCCTAAGTGTCACATAGTCTTGGCCACCACTATCAGCAACGAGCAACTAGGGCACGATGATACCACCATGAGAGAATTGGAGGCTAAACAAGGCAGAGCTAGCAGGGTTCTAATTGTTCGAATCCATATTAGAGATCAGGGATATATTCATTAGGGGAGAGTGGTACAATTTCATGTGTGCCTTCAATGGACACCATACAAAAATCGCTCTGATATTTGCACAGAACTTTGATGGATTCTAGACACAAATTGGGGATATAACCATCCGCACTTTGAAGGAAATGCTAATAGGCAAGTCCAAAAAGAAGAGCAACAAGGGACACAGCTCAGGTATTAAACTTGTTGATTTGGAAACATAGTACACCACATGTCCAAACCTAGAGCCAGATTTGGAAGACACAGGTCCAAACCTATAGTAGGATTTTGAAGAGACTGGTCCAGAAATAGAGCATGTCCCGGAGCAGGTTTTAGAAGAGACCAAACCAGAGGTAGGGAGGGAAATGTTGAAGGTACATGAGCCTGTGAAGGACATCATTAGAGACAAACCTGAGAAGAATCCCAGGTATGAGATGAGACCTAGGAAAACTAATCTCTCCATGTATCTCAATAGGCATGTTGTTGAGGAAGAGTATGAACTTAAAAATGGGAACATAATGAAAACAAAGATCAAGCCTAAAGTTGAAGGTAACAACAAAATGGAGGATAGTAAGCAAAAGGTGGAAACCCTCAATCAACAAAATGACGGTATGAGGAAACATATTCAAGAGATGCAACAACAATATCAAACTCTTGAGATGCAACATTCAAAACTACAGAGAAAGTACCAGAAGTTGCAGAAAAAACATCAAAAGACCTGCATGTTCCTAAAGGAAATCATTTAAGTTTGTTGTTGTCAATAAGTAAGATGATATGAAGCATGTGCAAGTTTTGGTCCCGTGTTGAAGGCCTTTCTCTAGTTAGTGGCATACGTGTGGATCCATGCGACGTCAACAACAAGTTCTAGCCTATGAAGACTTTTGTTGTGCAACTCCTACACTTTTGTTATCAGCAGTGACTCTAGTTCTAGTTAGAGAATCTTTTGTTTTAGTCCAAGATATTACAGCCAATTGTAAAAAACTATCTTTTAATAAAAATAATGTTTATTGGGTCGAAGTTGTGGGCCCGGAAAAGGGGAGTTATTCCTACAAACTAGTATCGAAACTTTACTTCACTCAATGTAATGAAGTGTTCTTGGATAGTAATAATAACTGAATGGTGAAGTTTAAGATCTACAGATCCAAATGTAATGAAGAGATGAACCCTAGAATTTAGAATATGAGATAGGCATTTGAATCCCTTTGGTAGATAAATAGAAGAATATGGGAATGTAAAGGGGTTCAACTTTTTTGGGGCATATCAAGCTATCAGGATATAGATTGGGCTTATGAAGTGTAAAGATCTACAAAGTTTTATACTTAGTGAATATAATTTATGGTGAACAGAATGTCTTTCTCAATCTTACTTGTCTTTTCTTCTTATTTGGATGCATGTTGAATGTTTTGCAAAGCAGGTATTCTTTCTATTTCAGCTAATGTGTTTACAACCTGTTGAGAAATGTATTCCAAGTATTGTTTTAGGTTTACTGCAATGTGTTAGATCTGAAGTTTATAGTTGCAAGTGACAAATTGTATGCTCGTCAGTGTTTTCCTATTCTACTTTTATATCTGTTATCCACTACTCCAGAATGCATGTCGCTAGCAAAGGGAAACATTGTAGCGACTATTGTTGAAAAATCCAACTATACCTATGACCTTGAAGCTCATCCAACAGCTGGCCATTAAAACAAATAAACCAAACTTATAAAAAATAATCATCCCAACAACTGAGGTGGCCTAGCTCTACCCTTAGCAGTCAGGTGCAGACCTTAGGACCAACATCTTTTGGTGTTGTTGCTGGGGAACAAAGTAACGAAGCAATATTTCCATAGGAGAATGACCATGATCATATCTGATCTTTAATGGTGAACAAAGATCAGGCACAAAACTGACTGCCATCTTTCATCTGGCGACTCCACTGAATGCAAATCTACTAGGGAACTTTGGCTCCTAAGAAGGGATTCAAGAAATCAAATTATGAGCATACTAAAGCCTCAAAACACAACCTTGATCTTAATGGTGACACAACAACTTCTGATCTAGAGAGACAACTAAGGAAATCTACACTTGCTCAGAGACATCCCTTACCATGTAAAGACAAGCTTGCATCTGAAAAGGTTGCCTCTGCCCTCAACAAGATGCAGCCTGAGATTATAATTTTTGAAAATCCCCTTGTGATAAGCCCTCATATATCTCCTACTTCAACTTCTACATCATTATCTTCTCAAGAAACCGCCCCAATATCTCCTCCTAAGCCTCAAATCCCAGTTGTCCCAAAGATGGTTGTAAACATGATGGAATCCATCATTACGACCGGATAAGCAACATTAGTGTTGCCTAAAAACCTAAATGCATTTCCAACAGGAGACTACATGAAATATCTACCTAGGTACAATGATGAAGGAGATGTTACTACTGAGGAACATCTGGTAGGCTTTTACAGCTTTGCAGATAATTTTAACATTGAACATGCAAATGTTTGGATGAGGTTGTTTGTGCAGAGCTTGGATGGAGAGGTAAGAAAGTGGTTTCGTGGTCTTCCCCGGACTCTATTGCAGGTATTGAGGCATTGGATGAAGCCTTTCTAAAACAATGGGGAGATAGGAGGGATTACATGTACTACATCACTGTGTTTGGAGCTTTAAGAAGGAAGAATGGTGAATCTGTGTCATATTTCACTAAGAGGTTTAATAAGATGTACAACAAAATCCCTGATGAGATCAAGCCATTTGAAACCTCAACCAATATCACATTTGCAAATGCATTTGATGTTGAATTTTCTCTCATGTTAAGGGAGAGAAGGTCCACCACTTTTTTATTTATGCAAGAGGTAGCCCTTGAGGTCGAGTTTAATATTCTAGCATCATAAAAATTAAAGACCAAATCTGATAGGAACAAAAAGAAACAGAAAGAAGAGGTTCCTTATTCTTCTTCTAACGTAGCAGAATTTGAACCAAAACTTGATGACATGACTAGAACATTGAAGGATATGACTTCAGAGATAGCTAAAATAAAATGGGAAGCCAAGCAGCCAACTAAACCTTATCAGGAAGCTGCAAACAAGAACCCTAATCAGTTTAGGAGACCTAATAATGCCCCTCAATCATGTAGAGGGAGAGAAGGAATGTTGAAGATAAGAGGATTGTATCCCCTTTTCAGAACAATGAGGTTGAAGAGATGGAGGAAAGTAATGATATTGGAGATGATTATGCAGTCCTTTTTAATGAAGCTGACCTCTATCCTAGTCACCTAACCCAATGAGAGTATGAAATTTTTGAACTGTCAAACCTGTTTGATGATTACAGAAAGGGAGATGAAGTTTTAAAAAGTCAGCCCCAAAAGAAGTATGATTCAAGGCTTAGGCTAGGGGGTCCCAAAAAAAATGTGCCAACTTAGAATAAGAAATCAGATCTTCCTCCCAAGAAATGTCCAAACAAATACACAGGAAACAAAGCAAATCAACAACAACATCCAACTAAACCTGATGTCTCAGAGGTGAAAGAAGTGGACAGACATGTAACTTCTTTTAATATAGAGCATAAGTTAAGCAAGATCAAGATTATTGTACCTTTGACAAAGTTAATGAAAAATGAGCCTTTTAAAAGGTCTATCATGAAAATTTTGAAGCCACTTGCTTCTACTGTCTCATATGATGTGATAAACCTCCAAGATGAGAATCATGTTATCGCGGTTGGCCCACACATTGAAGATGGGTATGATGCCTCCCCACCTTTTTACATATCCTTGAATGTCCATGAAAAAATTATGCACAACTTCCTTATGGACTTTGGGGCCTCACACAATGTCATGCCTAAGGTTGTCATGGAAGAGCTAGGGTTAGAAATCACCAAGCCATATCAAGACCTTTATTCATTTGATTCAAAAAGGGTTGAATGTTTGGGAGTAATTAAGGATCCAGATGTTTCTTTATCTCAGTTGCCCATGAAAAGTGTTGTTATGGATATTGTTGCAGTTGATATACCTCCCAAGTTTGGCATGTTTTTATCTAGGTCTTGGGCCAAGAAAGTGGGAATATCGTGGGAGGATCTTTGCATATGGATCTTACACATACATGTGACCATCCCTGTTCTCGGAGGAGAACATAGAATATTGTACAGAGAATTCAGATTGGCTTACATTGTGAGTGATCATCGAAATCCAGGTAATCATCCTATCTATGTTGTAGAAGATGAAATTGGGTCATCTATTTCTCATATCAATAATGATGCTCTAGAATTATCAGTTAGCAAATGCAATAACCATCAAGAGATAGGACAAGGAAATGAAATCTGGAAGATGTATTTTGATGGTTCATCTTCAAATGAGAGCTCTAGTGTTGGCATAGTCATTATTTCCCCTTCAAAGGAAGTGGTTTCACTCTCATACAGGTTAAAACTCGAAACAACCAACAACATAGTAGAGTATGAAGCCTTAGTGTTGGGATTGAGAGTTGCAAAAGATATGACCATTGACAAATTGGTAGTCTTCGGTGATTCTGAATTGGTCGTTAATCATGTGAAGGACATTTATCAAACAAAACAACGAGGTTAAGGCAGTGCAGGAATGAGGTATGGGACATAGTTGACAATTTCTTTCTGGCTTTCAATATTTCTTTTGTCCCTATAGATGCCAATCAAACAACAAACTCTTTAGCTCTGGCTGCTAGTACTTTCAGGCCTCCCATTGGTCCAAATTTTAAATACAAGGTGGAGGTTAGACACAGAACAACCATACCAAACAATGTCAAACACTGGCAGGTTTTCAATGACGATCAAGAGCTCAAGAGATTTTTGTAAACCATTGAGGAATTTTCAAATATCTCCATTGACCAAGAAAATGAGAACGATGAAACAAAAAATCAACATGCACCTTTTTTTCTGAATAAGATGGTTGGTCACAACATTATGGAATTGAAAACAAATCATATTCCAAAAGGCTTAGTCCCACTGGAGAGGCTTTTTGACAGCAATGATGTCTTCAAGAAAGCTACAATTAAAAGTCGGGAATAGGAGGTAGTAGACTATAATATCGAGACAGCTACAAATCCCAAGATTGTCAAGATATCCAAAGCACTGCCACATCAGCAGAGAGACATGTATGTCAGCCTTATGAAAACATTTGTTGATATTTTTGCATGGTCTTATGAAGACATGAAAACCTTTTGACACTGAAATCATTCAGCATAAGATCCCTCTAAAAGTGGGATCTAAGCCATTTAGGCAGAAAATTAGACAATTTAACCCTCTGTTGATGTCTATTATTGAAAAGGAATTGAAAAGGATGATTGGTGCCAAATTCATTGTGCCTTTGAGATATTCAGATTGGGTGGCCAAGTTGGTGCTAATCAGGAAAAAGAGTGGTGAAATATGGTTATGTGTGGACTTCAGAAACCTGAACAAGTGTTCATTGAAAGATAACTATCCATTTCCCAAGATGGATCACATTCTGCAAAGGGCGGTAGGTGCTCACAAAATTTCCATCCTGAACAGTTATTCCAGATACAATCAAATAGTAGTGTTCGAGGAAGACAAAGAAAAAATTGCCTTCACTACCCCATGGGGCACCTTCATGTATGAAAAATTTTGCTTTGGCTTGATGAATGCAGGGGCCACTTTCCAAAGGGCCATGGACATTTCATTTATGGGCGAAAAGGACAAGTTCATGGTGATATACCTTGATGACATCACCATCTTTTCAAAATATGATGATGAACATCGACATCACCTGAAACAAATATTTAAAAAATGTAGAAGGTATGGAATCTCATAGAATCCCAAAAAATCCCATTTTGCTACGTTAGAAGGCAAGCTCCTAGGTCACATTATATCTGCAGGAGGGATAAATATAGACCCAGAGAGAGTAGATGTTATTCATAAAATTGACATTCCCATAAATAAGAAGGCCATACAGTCTTTCTTGGGCAAAATAATTTTCTTAAGGCGTTTTGTACCAAATTTTGTTGAGATCATTATCTGGATCTCGGTGGCTGGGATTTAGATGGCTTGAATGTCGAGAGAGGAGAAGCTTAGACATGTCAATCTTGCATGAAAAGAAGCGTGGACAAAGACATGTAAATAAAGTACTCGGGAGGTGAGGCTCAAAGAAGAGCCTCACCTCTAAAACTAATTAGTAAATCACTTAGAGCTAATTAATCCCACAATGAAAAATAGAAAATATGAGAGAAGCCAAAATGAGTAACTTTATATTATGAGAAGGTTTGCTAGGCCTTTATATAGCATTACAAAATGGTCCATTTGACAAAGTCAAAAAGAACTCATCAAATGAGTCTCTATTATTAGTATAATAGATCTAACTACCCAACTAACTAAGTAGTGGAAAATAAAACCCGATACAATAATGGAAAGAGTTCATTAAATGAGTCTTTATTATTATAATAATAGATCTAACTACCCAACTAACGAAGTAGTGGAAAATAAAACCCAATACAATAATGGAGAGATGGGACTCTCTTTGACCCATATGGGCAACCTGTTAGCCAATTAATTAATGAGGATGTGGGCATCTCCTTGATCCACATGGGAAATCTATTAACTTTATAGCTTTATGACTTCTGCATTCGAAATTAGACTATATACCCCCTTAAAATTCATATAATTCCTCCCCCCTTAGAAAATGCCGGTCCCCGTCATTTCACCCATGCTAAAAATAGAAACCTCATTATCGTACCATTATGATTACAATGTGAAAATACCCAATGAAGAGAAGAGTTTTGTGTGGTTGACCCATAACTGTGGGTTTCTGGTTGATAAATAACCTAGTTGACAATGACATTGTACATGGGTAGAAAAATAAATAAATTTTAATAAAATCCCAAAATTTAAAAAATAATATGGAAAAACCATGACTTTGGGGGCTGTGAACATCCTTCTACAAATATATTCATAACTTCTTCTACATGTGATGAAATCCAATTATGTCGAAGACCCATTTGAGCTACTGAAGATATGTTTCCATCAATATGTGGAACTTGTTCTGAGGTGGCCTATGGAGTGAGAAAAACTAGACCGAATTTGAGGGGGGCGCAACCGCGCTGGTTACAGACATGTGTTGCTTCAAACAAAGATATCTCATAAACAAAACAATGAAATGAAATTCCGCGAAATACCCATTTGAGATATTGAAGAGATATTTCCATCCATATGTGGAACTCCTTCTTAGTTTTCTGAGTAAAGAGAAAAATGCCTTTGAATATGGTGGTATGCGCGGTCTTCTTGGATCAAATACATGCTGAGATTCAATCGATGATATCTCTCAAACTAGGAAGAAAAATGAGATTATGAGAAAAACTCATTTGAGATATTGAAGAGATATTTCCAACCATATGTGGAAATCATTATGTAGTTGTCTGAGCAAGGAGAAAGTATTGTTGAAAATGGTGGTACATGCGGTCTCCTTGGGTCAAATACATGTTGAGATTTAAATGATGATATCTCTCAAACCAAGAAGCCAAATGAGAATCCGCGAAATACCCATTTGATATCTTGAAGATATATCTCTAATAATGTGTGGTAGAGCCTCTGAAATTTTGTGTAGAGGTCACAACACCTCTTTGAATTTGGCTGAGTGTAGAGGGCCACAAATGATGCCAAGGGTTTGTAGAGTAGCATGGGTTGTTGTAAAGGATGTGGAACCTTCGTGGGAAGCATGGACACTCTGAAAATTTGTTGAAAATGTTGCATACCAATAGATGTAGTGGATCCATGTATGTTTGTAGTGAATCCATGTATGGTTCTCCTTGTATTGGTGAACGAAGATCCGAGAGCGAAAAAATCCATGTAGTGCCTATGGACCAACCGTGGTGCTTATAATGTATGGCCTAGAAAATGGATTACGATAGTACTAAAAGGGGGTTGGTGATTGTTTCAAATGTTTGAATCCACAACATGTTTCAAACCCTTGTCCCGATAGAGAGCGTACCTACTCTGATACCACTGATCCGGCTCTCGGGGGCTGAGATTTGGATGGCTTGCATGCCGAGAGAGGAGGAGCTTAGACATGCCAATCTTGCATGGACAAAAACATGTAAATGAAGTATTTGAGAGGTGAGGCTCAAAGAAGAGTCTCACCTCTAAAACTAATTACTATTAAATCACTCATAGCTAATTAATCTCACAATGAACAATAGAAAATATGAGAGAAGCCAAAATGAGTAACTTGATATTATGAAAAGGCTTGTTAAGCCTTTATATAGCATTACAAAATGGTCCATTGGACAAAGTCAAAAAGAGTTCATTAAATGAGCCTCTATTATTAGTATAATAGATCTAACTACCCAACTAACTAAGTAATGGAAAATAAAACCCAATACAATAATGGCAAGAGCTCATTAAATGAGTCTTTATTATTATAATAATAGATCTAACTACCCAACTAACTAAGTAGTGGAAAATAAAACCCAATACAATAATGGAGAGATGAGACTCTCTTTGACCCATATGGGAAACATGTTAGCCTAATTAATTAATAAGGAGGTGGACATCTCCTTGATCCACATGGGAAATCTATTAACTTTATAGCTTTATGACTTTTGCATCTGAATTTAGACCATATACTCCTTAAAGCCCTGTAGTGTATGTGGACCAACTTTGATGCTTACAGTGTATGGATCGATAAATGGATTACGATAGTACCAAAATGAGATTGATGATTGTTGCAAATGTTTGAACCCACAACATGCTTCAAACCCTTGTCCCGATGGAGAGTTTACCTTCTCTGATACTAGTGATCCGGATCTCAGGGGCTGAGATCTGGATGGCTTGAATTTCGAGAGAGGAGGAGCTTATACATGCCAACCTTGCATGAAAAGAAGCATGGACAAAAACATGTAAATGAAGTACTCGGGAGGTGAGGCTCAAAGAAGATTCTTACCTCTAAAACTAATTACTAGTAAATCACTCAGAGCTAATTAATCTCACAATGAACAATAGAAAATATGAGAGAAGCCAAAATGAGTAACTTGATATTATGAGAAGGCTTGTTAGGCAATCTCACAATGAACAGAGCCATGAGAAAAGTCAAAATGAGAACTTGATATTATGAGAAGGCTTGTGAGGCCTTTATATAGCATTACAAATGGTCCATTTGACAAAGTCAAAAAGAACTCATTAAATGAGTCTTATTAGTATAATAGACATAACTACCCAACTAACTAAGTATTATTATTAGTATAATAGATATTGCAAGAGATTTTATCCACCAGTTCCGTCCTTCCTGGTTCTCAACGGCGGTGAGCTCCATTGGTACATCCGGAGGATTGCTGGCGGCCTGGGATCCCAACCTTTTATCACTAATACCCTCCTTGTCGTGTGGAGGTATTCCGCTCGTATTTCCGGTTAGCCATCAATTTGGAATCCAGCTTTAAATATCTATGGTCCCTGCACAAGGAAATCGACCTTCTGGTCTAAGCTCGAGGATTGCGGTATTCTCTCATTAAACAATCTTATTCTAGGAGGCGATCTGAACCTCATTTTTGAGGCAGAGGAATCTTGGGGTGGTGTCTCCATGCCAGATCATACAGGAGCCCGTTTCAAAGAGATTTTCTCCAAAAACAACCTCTGTGACATCCGACCGACCGTGCTAGTCCCTACCTGGCGGAATGGTAGGACCGGTCCAAATGCAATTGAAAGAACACTGGATCGATTTTTTGTGACCGCTGATTTACTGACCACTTTGGGGCCGGCCTCATCGTGGGTGGAATTCCCCTATCTCTCCGATCACGCTCCGGTTTATTTACAGCTCAGACTTACGGAACGCCCCAAGTCTTCTCCGTTCAAGTTTAATCACTCCTAGCTTTCAAAGGCCGCCTACATTGAGCTTGTAAATGAGACCTGGTCAGACCCGATTTTCAATTCAGAACAATCCACGTGCTAGATTAGTATGTTCAAGGTTCTTAAGACTAAGTCCAGTTGCTTCATAATCGCCAGATTATTGAACAGACCGCTTTACTCACCTTGGAAGGATTCAAACTCAACAACGATTTTATGCATCCCTGACAAGGATAACCTGACGTTTAGCAGCCCCATTATCATCAGAGATTCCATCTTAAGGGCAGAAGAATTTGCGTGGAGGCTTCGGAGTCGAGCTACTTGGTTAAAGCATGGAGACTCAAACACCAGATTCTTCCATAAAGTGGCAAGTCACAACAGGCATAAAAAGATGATATGGCGCATCATTAGTGGGGGTGTTGAGGTCAGGGGACAGGTAGCCATTCAACAAGAAGCTGTCACTCATTTTTCGGGCTTATTTAAAGCGACTGGAGAGCACAACCTACAGGAAAAGGGTTGGCCGCGAGTCTGTTCCCTCGATTGGTCTCTAGTGCTGAAGCAGATAAACTCTTTCAACCCGTGACCTTGGCTGAGATCAAAGACATTCTTCACAAGTTTGACATCGAAATGGGTTTCCAAAATACCTACCGGACTTCAGAATTTTTCTCCGCTTTGATTTGGTTGAGGAGTCTTACAAATGGTGGAGGATAATCTGACAGCAGCAAGATATCTGGTGGTATAAACTCAACGTTCCTGGTTTTGATCCCAAAAGTCGGCAGCCCTTTATCCTTCAACGACTTCCGTCTGATTTCACTTTGTAATCTTATCTACAAGATTATTTCAAAGGTCATCTCCAACAGAATTAAGCCCTTTCTTGAAAGGAGCCTCTCTGAGGAACAATTAGGCTTTTCAATACGTAAGAATCCACGCATGCAATCGAGCCTGAATTTCTACACGATAAACAGAAAAATCTTAAGGTCAATCATGAAGTCGATCTAAAGAAAGTTTTCATCATTGATCGGGATTTTCCTCGAGATTGGTCCCATGGGCTGGTGACAAGCCTATAACTTGACTTTGTTCGCTGCCGGACGAAAAGCCAACATTGCCGCCTTGATCAATGGGGAGCCCTAACTTCTCTTCAAAAGCAGAGGACTTCACGTGGGATGTCCACTTCCCTTTACCTCTTTATCTTGATTGCGGAAGGACTCGTGATTCTCCTCTCGAAGTTTGGCCGCAGCATAAAATTCCTGCATTGGGCGTATCAAAGTTTGTTGCCGGTCCATCCGATGTTCGTGAGATTGATGCCTTGGCCATGTCTATGGGCCACCCAAGAGAATGGCATTGTATTTTGAGGTGCCCAGCCGGTTCTGCCTTGGTGTCGTGGTTATCCATTAATCCTCTAAGTCTTCACCAATCGGGGGTCAGGCCGGGCTCTAAATTTCTTCTCAAAGCCACGCATCCCCTTACTTTTAAGAATCAATATGGCTTTAGCTACTTGGGATACCATTTGAAGATGGGAGCCTCTTCCTCAAGTGACTGGAGTCGGGTCAGGTCTCTCAAAAAAACAGGGATTTCAAAAGTAAGGCGTTACCTCAGGTGGTGTGCTCATTCTGGTCCACCCCGGCCCTCCAGAGTCCAGTTTGTATTGATGATGTTGGAGCTGGATTCCCGCAGATTGTCTATCTCCTACGCAGCTTTAGCTTCTGCTCCTGTGTAATTCAAAAGAACTGGCCAGTTCTTCTTTGTAAGTGGCAGTTTATTTCTAGACCAAAGAAAGATGGGGGATGGGGCCTTAAACACTTATCCATCTTCACACTTTGGCTGCCTCTTTTGAGCCGCTTCTCTTATCAAAGATTTGGCATAAAATTATCCTCGCGGATAAATACATGAAATCAGGATTCGCCCATCAATCGATTAGAAATCCCATAGCCCAAATTTACGAGACTCCCCTTTGGAAAGGACTAGTGACTTCCTTTCTTCGTAATTTTACAAAGTACTCACTGGAAGCCGGGGGTGGGATTGGAGGTCCTTATTGGTAGGGACTGTATTCTAGGCTTGAGCGATCGGCCCTTTCTTTCTTCCGATTTGAAAATCCACCTACTTGATTGCACATTTCTAAACTTCTGTACGACGAGCTTAGATCTCGTGCGCTTCATTTCCTGTTCGATGATCGATGTCTCCATCGGGATCTCCTACCGAGCCACTTGCACTCTGGAGTGGACTACCTTACACTGCAAAGACTCAAAGAGGGGCAGTATCTCCCTCAAGGCCGAGTCTCCGGCGTATTGGCAGGCTGGCGGTGATGGTTCTGGCAAACTCACTGCAAACAATTTATATCTTGCCCTCCATAAACGTCTTATCGCTGGACCCGGGCTTCCTTGGAGTCACAAACTCTGGAAGCTTCAGATTCCCCTTAAACTAAAGTTATTCACGTGGTTGGCAGGTTATGACAAGCTGCTCACCTGGGCTGCTTTGCAAAGACGCGGATGGATGGGGCCGAGCTTATGTCCTCTCTGCAGATCAGGGCCAGAGGACCTCTTACACCTTTTGTTATATTGTCCGTTCTCTAAAGCAGTTTGGCAACAGGCCTCCAACTTCTTTTCTCTACGTGTTCCTCAAGGCTCTTCCATCAATGATGCTTTCACCCGTTGGTTCAGCGCAATCTCGGCACCACACAGCCTGGTAATACATTATGGTTGGCAACTATGGTTGGAGAGAAATCGGGTTCTCTTTGAGGGCGCTAAGCCATCACTGCAAAGGGTATTCTTCAAAACTCTATCCTCTTTCAAGTGGAAACAAAACACTCACAGCGATCCCCCTCCTCGTGCTATGCATTTAGACCTGGCAGAGGGTCACACATTGGCCTTTTTCGACGGAGCTGCACAGTCCAATGGAGCCATATGCGGTGTCGGAGGCTTCTTCAAACTCACTACCCGTAACTACGCTTTGGTTCATCAACTGCTGCACGGGTTCAATACCAAAGTTGAGCCCTGGACTTGGGGGCCACGCCACCTCACCGCAGAATTATTGGTCTATTGACTAATTTCTACATCTGTGGAGATCTGGAAGTGATTATCGACTGATCACTTCTAATAAGTGCAAGCTCAACTCCATCCTTTTAGAAGGTTGGATGCAACAATCGAGAGATCTATTACAGCGCTTCACCAATATCAATTTTCTTCATGGCTGCTTTCTCAGACTTTTAATAGGAGGAATATGCACTTCCTGCTGCCTCTAACTGAAGTGGCCGGAGACTCTCGATCTATCATCAGGATGAGAGTGGGATCGAGAGCCCCATCACTTTTAAATATATTTGAATGAAGCTGATTAGGCAGGTTCTGATCTGGTGCAGATTTGGTTGTGGCCGATAGCTTGTAATCCTCCGGGATCTTTTCACATCCATCTCTTGTTAGGAATGTCTAGTTATAATTTTGAGGCTGCAGGAATGCCCAACTCCATGTGCTTTCTGTCAAATAGGACTCATGGTTCCACTTTGTAAATGAATTTATAGTATAAAATTTGAGAAAAAAAATTTGGAAAAAGGAGGTGAGGCTCAAAGAAGATTCTTACCTCTAAAACTAATTACTAGTAAATCACTCAGAGCTAATTAATCTCACAATGAACAATAGAAAATATGAGAGAAGCCAAAATGAGTAACTTGATATTATGAGAAGGCTTGTTAGGCATTTATATAGCATTACAAAATGGTCCATTTGACAAAGTCAAAAAGAACTCATTAAATGAGTCTTTATTATTAGTATAATAGATATAACTACCCAACTAACTAAGTAGTGGAAAATAAAACCCGATACAATAATGGGAAGAGTTCATTAAATGAGTCTCTATTATTATAATAATAGATCTAACTACCCAACTAACTAAGTAGTGGAAGATAAAATCCAATACAATAATGGAGAGATGAGACTCTCTTTGACCCACATGGGCAACCTGTTAGCCCAATTAATTAATGAGGAGGTGGACATCTCCTTGATCCACATGGGCAATCTATTAACTTTATAGATTTATGACTTTTGCATCCAAATTTAGACCATAAACCCCTTTAAAAAATCCAGATCAGATCATTAGGCCTATTACAAACATGTTGAGAAAGGATGTTGATATTAAATGGACATATGAAGCAAGGTCATCCTTCCAAAGGATAAAACAAGCTCTAAATGAAGCCCCTATTCTAGTTAGTGCAGATTATTCCAAAGAATTCCTAATTTTCTCTTTTTTCTCTGAGGAGACTATTGTAGTTGTACTGTTACAAAAGAATGAAGACGAGTATGAACAACCCATTGTCTTTTTCAGCAAAACACTCAGGGATGCAGAATTGAAATATGACATATTGGAAAAGCAGGCTTATGCCTTAGTGAAGGCCTTAAAATCCTTCAACGTTTATGTCTTGTAGTCTAAGATAATCGCTTATGTCCCTAGCAACAGTATAAAGGAGATCCTTGTCTAGCCAGACAGTGAGGGGAAGAGAGACAAATGGATAGTCAAACTTATGGAATATGATTTGACCATAAAGCTCACTAAACTGGTGAAGGGGCAGGGCCTTGCAAAACTGTTATCTGATTTGAATTGCAAAGTGCTTGAATTGCACCATATCTTCAACCAATTAGATGCTCCATTGATACATAATGAAAATAAGACAATGTAGGTATTTGACAAGTATTCTCTTTCACCCTGGTATAAAGACATCAATTATTTTTTACAGCACCTTGAATGCCCACCAGAGTTGGATAAATCCAAAACCAAATCTCTTAAATTAAAGGTTGTAAAATACTGCATTTTAAATTTGAATTTATATTGGAAAGACCATGTTGGTATTTTGTTGAAGTGTGTGGATGAAGACGAGTCAAAACATGTTATAATTTATATGCATAAAGGAGTTTGTGGAGGGCACCAGCACTGGAAAGCTACAACCCTCAAAGTTTTAAGGGCTAGATGCTACTGGCCCACAATATTTTCTGATGTATTTGCCATGGTCAGAACATGTGAAGAGTGTCAAAAATTTGTTGGAAAGTATAAATTGCTCTCGCTTCCCCTGAAGTTGATTATTACAAATGGCCCATTTCAATAATGGGGCCTAGATTTCATTGGTGAGATAAACCCACCCTCTACTGGAAAACACAAGTGGATCCTTACTGCCACTGGTTACTTTACAAAATGGATTGAGGTTATTCCTACCAGGAATGTCACTGACAAAGTGATCATGAAATTTCTAGAAACAAACATCTTTTCTAGGTTTGGATGCCCCAGGAAGCTAGTAACATACAATGTTCAAGCATTCAAGTCCAAGGCCATGATTGGTTTCTGTGGGAATTACAACATTATCCTCACACATTCTACACCATATTACCCACAGGGGAATGGGTTGGGAGAGTCATCAAATAAAACCTTGATGAGGATTATTAACTTGGTCTACCGGTGTTGAAATTTTTGCAGGAAGAAGTGGAGGAGCCTAATGACATTGAGAGGAGGATTTTTCAGATTATTGAAGTTCAACAAAAGAGAGAAATATTAAATGAGAAAATTGAGGCTTACCAAAGCAAGGTCAAGGTGGCCTTTGACAGGAAAACCCAAAAAGATACTTTTCAAGCACGTGACATGGTTCTGAGATGGGATGCTAGGAGCGAGGACAAGCCCAAACATGGTAAGTTTGATAACCTTTGGTTTGGCCCCTTTAAAGTAGCCAAGGTTTTGAACAAAATACCTTTTTATTGCAAAATCTAGATGACACTGAGATCTTTGGAAGCCCAGTCAATGGGCGCTTCCTGAAGCATTATTTTACCTGATGAGCCAAAGGTGGTTCAGTCTGTACATAGTTGTTTTAATTTTCAGTATGATTTGGTACTTTAGTGTGAATAAAAGACTCCATAGACCAATAAAGGCATCGGGGTATAATTGCAAATTTGGTTTTCAGTTGAAATAAGATAGATGCCAGGGTTGGTAAAGTGAATAAAGTGGTTGGTGGCAGGGTGGAAGAAATAAAAAAATAAGGCACAAAGGTTTGTTGTTCTTAGTACCTCACAGGTAAGTGCTACCCCCAGTTGGAGCCGATGTTAGATCCTAGGCCTACACCTCTCCCTTCTACTCATGAAACCAGCCTATTCATCTATCAACCTAGCTCTTAGTTAGTTTTTCTTCTTCATTGTCTGTTAGGATATTTTGTTTTGTGTCATCCCTTTTTATCTTATGTTAGTTGTTTTTCTCTGTACAAGGTTGAGTTAGGTCTTTATTTGAGTTTGGACAAGTCTTATCACCATGTTTTATATCACTGATGGATCACAAAATAATTAGCCTAGGCCTACAGGTGTAAAAGTGTTGATTGCAAGAATGTCAACATTCTTACAATCAACAGACAGACTCTGTTTTTATGACTTAAACATATTTCAAAGTTTGAATAAAGTGCATTGGCACCCAAATCACGCTCATGGGTTCCTATTACCCTTGAAGTTGTGCATGTTGGTTTCTTGTGCAGTTTTCATTGGAGGTTTTGAGTGAGCCCTAACTGGCACATAGTCTTGACCACTATTATTATCAACGAGCAACTAGGGCACGATGATACCATCATGAGAGCGTTGGTAGCTAAACATGGCAGGGCTAGCAGGGTTCGAATTATTCGAAGCCATACCAGAGATCAGGGGTGAGTTGTACAATTTCATCTATGCCTTCGATGGACACCATACAAAAATTGCTTTGATCTTTGCATAGAAATTTGATGGATTTTAGACACAAATTGGGGGTATAACCATCCACACTTTGAAGTAAATGCCAATAAGAAATACCAAAAAGAAAAGCAACAAGGGATAAATATTAGGTATTAAACCCGTTGATTTGGAAACATTGTACACCACATGTCTAGACCTAGATCCAAATTTGGAAGACACGGGTCCAGACCTAGAGCAGGATTTTGAAGAGACTTGTCCATAAACAAAGCATCTCCCAGAGAAGGTTTTAGAAGAGACCAAACCAGAGTCGGGGAGGGAAATGTTGAAGGTACATGAGAATTTGAAGGACATCATTAGAGACAAACCTAAGAATAAGCCCATGTATGAGATGAGACCTAGGAAAACTAAGCTCTCCATTGATCTCAATAGGCTTGTTGTCGAGGAAGAGCGTGAACTTAAAAATGGGAACATAGTGAAAACAAAGATCAAGCCTAAAGTTGAAGGTAACAATGAAATGGAGGATAGTAAGCAACATGTGGAAACCCTCAATCAACAAAATGACCGTACGAGGCAACAGATTCAAGAGCTGCAACAACAATATCAAACTCTTGAGATGCAACGTTCAAAACTAGAGAGAAAGTACCAGAAGTTGATGAAAAAACATCAAAAGACCTGCATGTTCCTAAAGGAAATCATCTAAGTCTGTTGTTGTCAATAAGTAAGATGATCTGAAGCCTGTGCAAGTTTTGCTCTAGTGTTGAAGGCCTTTCTCCAGTTAGTGGCATACGTGTGGATCCATGTGACGGCAACAACAAGTTCCAACCTGTGAAGACTTTTGTTGTGCAACTCCTACACTTTTGTTATCAACAGTGACTCTAGTTCTAGTTGGAGAATCTTTTGTTTTAGTCTGAGATTCTACATCCAATTGTAATAAAACATCTTTTTGATAAAAACAATGTTTGTTAGGTCGAAGTTGTGGGCCCGGAAAAGGGGAGTTATTACTACAAACTAGTATCTAAACTTTACTTCACTCAATGTAGTGAAGTGTTCTTAGATAGTAATCATAACTGAATGGTGAAGTTTAAGATCTACAAATTCGAATGTAATGAAGAGATGAACCCTAGAATTTAGGATATGAGATAGGCATTTGAATCCCTTTGGTAGATAAATAGAAGAATATGGGAATGTAAAGGGGTTCAACTTTTTTGGGGTGTATCAAGCTATCAAGATATAGAATGGGCTTATGAAGTGTAAAGATCTACAAAGTTTTCTACTCAGTGAATATAATTTCTAGTGAACAGATTGTCTTTTCTTCTTATTTGGATGCATGTTGAATGTTTTGCAAAGCAAATATTATTTCTCTTTCAACTAATGTGTTTACAACCTGTTGAGAAATGTATTCCAAGTATTGTTTTAGGTTCAATGCAATGTGTTAGATATGAAATTTCTAGCTGCAAGTGACAAATTGTATGTTTTTTCGTGTTTTCATGCTCTACTTTATATCTGTTATTTGCTACTCCATAATGCATGCCACTCGCAAAGGGAAACATTGTAGTGACTATTGTTGAACAATCCAACTAGACATGTTACCTTGAAGCTCATCCATCAACTTACCATTAAAAAAAATAAACCAAACTTATAAAAACCAATCATCCCAACAACTTATTTGGCCTAGCTCTGCCCTTAGCAGTTAGGTTCAGAACTTAGGACCAACATAAAGGATCCTTCCTTTTGGTTATAGGACCAATAGAGAGTGTTTGAGGACTCATTGTTCAAGAGGATGAAGTTTTCACACAACCTTGAAATAAAGGAGTCTCATTCTTCATGATATTCTGGCGGTAAACCTAAAGAGACTAAATCGTGCCACCCCATGCTTCCTCGTAGTTGAGGGTCGCCTAGATGGATATCGTGTAAGTGGATGAGGTTGAGGTTTTTAAGATGTTGAACCAAGGGTTCTGAAAGCCTGAAATTGTCCTCTACCCCTAGCCAAGGGTCCTCTCCTAATCATACGTTTCTTCCATTTCCAATTTTCCATACAGTCCATTTTCCCACTAATGGAAAGGCTTCCACTAAATCTTTCTACATGATATAACCCTTTGAGGGTTTCACTGGCACAAGAAACCATTCCACTATGGATAAATTAGTGAAATATTTTGAGTGAAGAACTATTAACCACAGGGATTTCTCTTGAGTGAGGCACCAAAGGTTTCGGCCTACTAGTGCACGAGCGAAAGGACAAATATCTTTGAGTCCCCATTCCCCAAGGTTTTTTAGCACAACGATGGAGGACAAACTAGCCAAATGGATACCCCCCAGGGATTTGTGGCATGCCCACAAGTATCTACAACTTATCCTCCTTATTTTATCCAAAATGCCTTTGGGAATTGCCACTATGGAGTTCCAATATACAGGGATACTTTCCAAAACCGATTTAATCAATACTAGGTGCCCCCCTCTGGATAAGGTTATATTGACCCAAGAGGAAATCCTTTCTTCCACTTTATGAATAGGCCATCCTGAATCCTTCTTTCTATGTCGATCAAGCTTTATATAGAATCCCAAATATTCAATTCCTTCTTTGAGGCCTTTCTTCTAGATCGAGATCAAGTTCAAGAAGGAGTTTATTTCTGCTTCTGAGCAATTGTTAAGAACAAAGAAAGATTTATCTAGATTAATTTGAATCCCTGTAGCTTTGAAATATGAATCCATGATTCTTTTGAGTCTTGAAACATCTGATAAGGATCCATACACGTTGCAAAGTACATCGTCTACAAACAAGAGATGAGAGACCCTCTCTTATTCTGGTACCCTTATACCTCTCAAGAGAACATTGAAGCAAGCTTCTTTTATCAGTTTTCTTAGAGCTTCTGCTATGAGGAGAAATAAAAAGGGGAAAAGGGAGGAACCTTCATGCAACCCCCTTGAAGCTCCAAAAAATCTTGAGGGAGATTTGTTAATCAATACTGCGAAAGACTCGCTTTGAAGGAATCCCATTATCCAATACAATGTCCTTAAGTTCCTGCCTAGTTATATAAGAACCAACCTTAGAAAGGTCTAGTTAACCCTACCATATGATTTTTATAGGTCCAATTTTAAAATGGTTGCTTTAAGATTGTTCCTTTTTACCAAGTGGAAGACCTCTTGCGCAATCACCACTGCATCGTGTATTTGTCGATTTTTAAGAAAATTGAACTATTCTTCTCCAATAATTTTTCTCAACAAGGGTCTTAACCGACGGGCTGAAATTTTTATGATCAATTTATAAACAACGTTACAACATGAAATAGGTTTATAGTCCTTGAACGTTTAAGAATTTTGTTTCTTTGGAATGAGACAAAGAAAATTTGAATTTAACGGGCCATAGACCTTACATTCTCTTTGTGATTATCTGACCAACAGGAGCAAATCGTCTTTTAACAAATCGTAGAAGGATTTAAAGAACTCCACGGTATACCCGTCTGGGCCCGAACTTTTACCGTTCTGCATCGAGGCAAGGGCATGTCTCAACACTGATTTTGTTACCTCTTTCTCTAGAGACTTGTTCATTTATTCGGAGAACACAAGCTGGAACTTGGTAACTACCTCCAAAATCTCTAGAATAGGGCATCCCCCTAGGATCTTGATTTTGGTTTTCAAAGAATTGTGCTCCTAATTCTGCTTTTTCTCAAAATAAACTAACCACTACTCTTCTTTTAGTCTTGATTTCCCAAATGGTGTTGACATTTTTTCGATGGTTAGCGTAACGATGATTTTTATTGTTGTTGTGATCTCCAGCTTGAAGCCATAGAGATCAACTTTTTAGGTTCCACTTAACTTCTTCTTGTTTCAACCGTTCATTTCTCTTATTTTCCAGACATTTAAATTGTTCTAGTTGCGCCTCGTTAAGTGCTCCATCGTCCAGCTCGAAAAAGATACAAGAAATTTTTCCTTCGATCTCTAAAATCTACTTTTTCTTAATGGATTTCCAGTCCGGAATCCATTTTTAATAACTACTTTAGTGCGCTTCAAGTTAGCTTCAAATTGCACCATAAAGGGTTCAAAAGAGTCATGATTTAGTCTTATCCAAGAGGAAGTTACTAACTTTCTGAAGTCCTCCTCCACCAACCAAACCTGGTTGATTTTAAGAGGCACGGGAGGTGAATCTGCTTTCGAACTCCAAAAGAGCGAAATAGGTTGATGATATGAACTTCCCCCTTCTTCGGTTTTTTCCTTAAATATGAGACCCGAGTCCATGAGTTTTTCAGAGATAAGGAATCGGTCCAGTCTCTTGGCTACCACATCATTCCCCGTTCGAAAGTTTCTCCAGGCAGGGAAGAGTTTTACAGGCTCTAAGTCAACCAATCTTTCTGACTCCATGAAGGAAAGGAAAAAACATTTTTGTTTATCTTCTCTCGGGTTCGAGCCCCAAACTTCTCTTAAGAAGAGGGTGAAATTCAAATCTCCCCCTATCAGCGTTAGGGGATCATCGAAGACTCCTACATAATTAAGATTTTCCCAAAACTGAACCTTTCTAGAATAGGTCCCATAAATGTTTATAGCAGTAAAAACAAAATTATAGTCTTTATGCTTGAGCTTTACTGAGATGAAGGAAAGAGCCGAGGAAGAGGTTAAAGCCTTGAAATTAGAAATCCATCCAAAAAGCAATCTCCCAGATAAACCTTTTGCGTCAACCGCACTGAAAGACCAGGTTTTCAGCCATTGACTAACAATTTTAATTGCATCTTCACCCGAACACATAGTCTCTTGAAGGAAAAGGATGTTTGGCTTAAGGTTCATGAGCAACCTTTTGAGGGCTAATTTTTTCTGAGGGCCCCCAGTCCCTCTTGCATTGAAAGACATAAAAATCATATTTTTTTTGGGTGGGGGGGTGGGATGCAAGGCATTCCCTATCCTAAGGACCCTGGTAATGGTTGCTTATGTGCCTTTCCAAATTTTGGCTACACCTTTTTCTTTTACCTTTGACAGATGAGACTTTTTTCTAGCCTGCGTAGCTGGGAGGGGGTAAGGGGAGGAGGTTGTGCACTCCAATAACTCCACTTGTAAGAGGAAACCCTTCCCACGTGATGGATGCTGCCATATTCAACCTCGCCATACATGGAATCCATCTGTCCTCCAGGACAACCTGTCACATGAGACTGCAGGAATGAGGGGGTGGGGGGCAAGAAAACAACGTCACCAGGGAGGGAACAAAAAGTGGGAAACATAGAGGGAACGTAGGGTGGGGGGGCCTGAGGCCCACGATCATGAAGAAAATGCACCCCAAGCCATGTGCTCGTGACTCCACCTTTGATGTAGTATATTTTCAACCTCACACAAATTTTAAAAGATCCATGTTGGTCACTATAATTGCTTAATTAATTTCAAACAACCAAGTGAAACACAAATTATCAACCCAGGGAAGTCTTTTGTTTCAAAGGTAGCTGCGCACTGTATATGCTCAATTCCAAAAGCACTTAGTGTTGTAGTAAAGAAATCATTCTATCTAAACTTGCTGAAATGAACTGAAGC
>SNQJ01S0032390.1:158996-173194 GCA_010110895.2 Picea sitchensis | reverse complement strand
TGTGGGATCATTCTTATTCAAGTAACCATCTCATTCTCTCCTATATATTGATGGAATTCTCATGGAAAAGGTTAAGCAAGATTCATTGGAGAATTGGTGAAAGAATTGCGTGAAGGACTTAGCTTGAACAGGAGCTTGGAGACTCTAGAAAGTCTATCAAGAGGATGTGATATTCTTCATACAAGGATTGAGAAAGTGTGTGTGTTGGAGCCAAGAGCCACCAAAAAGAAGCTTGTGATATCAAGGCAATCAGGTTGTAATATTTTACTTTCAATTAATATGATACAGTGGCATGTCCCTTTCCCATAAAGCTATTCTCACTTTATTGTGTAATTCCTTGATCATACACATAAGTTGACAGTTGAATATATTTTGCTATCTTCACTTTGGTTGGTTCGTGTTGTCTTGGTCTTGACTTCACAAGAGCACTGGAGTGAAGCGGGAGAAACAGAGACCCTGGGAAGCGATACAAAGGTATGTTACTTGTTCCTTCCTACTAGCTAATTTAATGGTCAAAACTTAGGGAAAGAGTCATGTCCTGTCCTATTTTGTTCTAGATCCAGGTGGATCTAGGGAGATTTGTTAGTGTCTGCACCTACCGATTAGTCCGATAAAAAAATTGGCAACTCTGCTGGGGAGATAACCCATTTTCTTTGTGGTTTTTGGTATTTTTCCTTGGCCATTTTCTCTTGCCTTACCTTTCTCCATTCATATCAATATCTGAGTCTTAAGGATACCCTAATAGACCCTCTGGGTGCAGAGGCCTCTTCAAATTTTGTGTCTTTTCCTAAACATTACACTAGTTTCAGACATTCTCGGACTGCACTCACCAGTAGCCTGCAAGAATATACTGAGTTCACACCCTACCTTTAGGTTCAGTGTGAGGTTCTCGCACTCTTCTCAAAGCTCACCTGCAAGAATCACCTATTCTCGCACTGTGTAACACTCTCAGCCTGCGAACCCTTTTTTTCAAAATTTTGGCTTTAAGACTTTTGCATGATCAACTGCCCAAATCAGTATAAGTGCCTAACAAGATTGTTTTGGACCATTGGTTGATGTTTTCCTGTCTTCATTCTTATGCACGAACAGTCTTAGAAAATCAAGACTCTTCATGTCCATTTTTCTTGACTTTCGTTTCTTGACTTTTCTCTGCAATAATATACTCTCTGATTTTGGAATCTGAGTGTGTTTGTTTGGTTAAGAACCGGTGATCGGTTGAAAGTTAAGATTCTTTGTCTTTATCATTTTCTCATTGTTTGAAAGATCACTTTGCTCATGCAATTGAAAAGACTAGTTTGGTTTGCTTGTTATTTTTGTTTGCATTGAAAGAGTGGTTTGGGTTTTTATCTGTTGCTTGTTCATTGGTTTTTTATTTTCTGCACTCTCACCATCATGGTGCAGGTCCTTTTTGAAAAGTGAACAAACGTTTTTCTTTCAAAAACGTTTTCGTCTTCGAAAGCACTGAAAATCAATTGTTGAAATTATTGAAAAGAACCAATAGAGAATTGTTATTCTTGCGTGATTTGTTGCAATTGCATTTTAAAGGAAATTGTGTCTTGTAGTTCAAGTTTGATCCAAAAAACTTCTCTTTCCCTCCCGTACATAGGATTCATTGAACAAAAATTGCTATATTTCATTCTTATCCATGCATCGTTGGGTCAGAGTCTTATAGAACATCAGTTTCATCTCTGTTTCCTTTGAGTAACAACATCTATTAATAACACTGTGCAATCATAAAATTTAACTAGTAACTCTTTTCTAGGGCTCTATTACACCAACATTTAGCTAGGCTAGCGCTTTGGAATAGGAAAGAGATACACTCTCCAAAGCACAAAACACACAATAGCATCTTGTGTTAAGGAGTGTTAAATTCCATTTGCAGCATCTTGTCTTGGGAATCCCTTCTCACACAAGGGTCAAACACAAGGTCGCATTGAGAGATATCAGTGTAGAGATTGCACATATTATGGGGGTCACTCGGAGGTATACCCACAATGATGAGTGGAAGCCTTTTGAGTTGATTTCAAGCTAGATACCCTGCGCTTGCGTGTGGATCGGACTGTCGACTATCCCCCCATGCTTTATTGTTGTCCGTGGTAACCTTAGCGGCCTATATTTATAGGGTCTTACACAAGATGACTGTGAAGGAGAAAGTCTTCACGGTACCTGGAATCGACGTTGACCAAACTCACTCGAGCTCCTTGGAGGGTATACCCACGATTATGTGTGGGAGCTTGCACAAGGGTGTAAGTCCATTAAGCAGGTCGTCGGCGTAAATTTTCCACCCTTGCCGAGCCCCTTCTCGTCTCGTTGTTGCAACGTTGGATTTCATCACCAACTAGTGACTTCGGAATTAGAAGGTATTGTTTGCTTGGTGTTGCTTCCTAGATTTTGTTTACTAGCACGTGTTGTTTGTTTACCAAATTTGACCATAAGATTTTCTTCGTGAATTTTGTCACTCGGTTACCATATCTCCTCCACATCGTTCACGTAGAATGCAGGGTTTATCTCCAGAGCATCTGGAAGGTTCTCAACCCTTTCCTACAAGTTCACCTAAGGGCTCTCCTCAGCGGAGTGAAGTCCCAAACGTCACCACCCCACAAGTGGAAAGAACTGACTCTCTTGAACATTTCCGAATCACCAATACTCGAGAGGACTTTCGATTTCACCCTGATTCTGAGCGACCGTTTATGCGACTAAATTCTTCCAGAGACTTAGTTGTTACATCTTCTAGATCACCAGTTGGACCCTTTCCCGGCATAGAAGGCCAAGATCTTTTTTGGTCTAAAAGAGTTTTTCGACGGGACCTTTTTGGTCCAGGTTCACCTGTGATTTCCGAAATCACCCCACCTATGATTTCTGAAATCTCTAGTCCAGAGATAGTACCATTTACTACTGCCTATCGCTTTACTGTCCCTATCGAAATGGCCCATCACACAGATACTATGAGTGTTCCAAATGGGTTTACTGCGATTAGTCTCGCTCCCATCAGCACACCGCGAACGCCTAACGTCACTCTGACTCTACCACCCGGATACCGTGCGTTGAATGCTTCCATTCCCACTCCTACGCAAACCCCATCCATCTCTCTCGGTGGTCCTTCTTCTTCTGGGCACTCTCTTCCCGGTTTTATTCTGACACTCCCTCAATTTCCTTTTGGAGGACCTTCCTCGTATTCTACTGGCAGTCTTAATCCTAGTGGAACTATTCCGTCATTCACACCAAATTACCAGATTCTCGTCGGTGGACAATTTTACCAAGAAGGCATGACTCAACCCCCTCTCAGCGGGCAAATTCCTTTTGGAACGCAAGTCCCATTTGGAACACAACCCCCAATTGGAACACCACCTTTGATAGGAGGATCGACCCCACCTTATGGACAAAACATACCTCTGTCCTTGGCCCAGTATTAGAATCAGTTGATACAACATCCTCCTCAATCGACTGGGGGGCATCAGTTTCCAGCTACATCCATAATACCCCCAGTATGGGCCAACCATATCCAGGTTCATTCAATCCTATTTGGGGCTCGACTTCTCAAACTCACGTCCTTGTTCCAGGGTACAATCCTATGAGCTACTATCCTCTCCAACCACCACCGAATCTTCCTGGGTATTTACATTATATGCAGACTGCTTATGGTTCTACTGGTTTGCCGACGGGGCTTCCTCCCCAAAGCCACCAATACTCGCAGGTGAATCGACAGTTACCCTTTATCACCACTTTGGATCTTCCAGATTTGTCAAGGATTTTAAATGACCCAATACGTGACTCTCCCCAATGGCCTTCTATACCCACCAAGCTACCATCGTACATTCCTAAATTCGATGGAAAAGTGGGAGAGGACCTGAAAAATCACATTATGACTTTTCACCTATGGTGCTCATCCAACTCGTTGATGGATGACTCTATTCATTTACGTCATTTTCAACAAACCCTCACAGGTTCTGCTGCGAAGTGGTATATAGAATTGCCACGAGGTTTCTTCTCTGACTTCAACACCCTAGCTATGGATTTCCTCACACACTACCAGTTACCGATTCGTTATGACACGGGGACCGAGATTTTGACTTCTTTCAAACAAAACAAAGCCACTCATATATCCGATCACATTCATGAGTGGCAACAGAGACGATGTCGAATTAAACTCGATCTCCCCGATCAGTTGCTGGCAGAGTGGTTCACAAAATCATTTGTGAATGACATCGGTCATGACATATCCATGGGTGGAGTAGTCACGTAAGAACATGCCATAAGTCGTGCTCAATACCTTGACCTCGTTTACTCACAAACGGGTACCCTTTACGATTTACTACCTGACTTACCTCACCCTTCCACTTTCGCCACTTCAACTACTCCAGCTGCTTCACATGCATCCGACGGTGTGATTGGAACTTTCCAGGCCCAACCACATTCCGCCTGAAGCGCAAACCCCAAAACTACTTCTTCTAATGTTCAAAATGCTCCGTCTCCTGCCCCTCCCACTGGCAAGACTTCTGAGGTAAATTCAGTTCAATCTACCCCAGCCGGTAAAAACAAATCCAAAAAGGGAGGGGTAAGAATAAAGAGGACAAAAATACTTCTCAAGCAGAGTGAACCAAAACTACCCCTGTTGACGATCGGGATAAGCACAAACCATGATACCCTTGTCTTATCTGTGGTGATGATCACTACATGAAGGATTGCCCACAACGTGTCGAGGTCACTCAATTCCTTCAAGGAGATCCAAAACCACCTGCTCCGACCATTTTGTCCCAACCCTTCCCGTCTCAACAACAAGCTCAGTTGGTCATTCATGACCAACCCTCATCTTCTACAACATCCTATGTATTGATGTGTACTGGTGATTCAAAGAAGAACGACATTGCTCTCACCACTAGAGCCAAAGATTGTTCTCCCTCTAAAGAGAAGGTTGATGATGTACCTCCTTCACTGGTACAACCCTCTCCCACGACTCCACCTACCAATGGTCCTCTTCATCTCAAATGACCGAGCCTCAACACATTTCTTCGACCCCCCCCAAAGGGTGTCGTTCGAAAATTGGCTTTCAATCCACATGCTCGTTCTGCCCAAAACTACAACATTGTTGAAGATCTGGCCCAGGCACCTTCTGCGATGTCATCCCTTGAAGTCCTTCAAAGTTGTCCCACACAACGTAAGGCACTGTTGAAAGCTATTGGTGGAATCAATCCAACAGATACAAATTTAATAATCTTTGACTTGGAAGATCACATTCCAAGGTTACCCCCTCAACTCGTGTTCCAGATCCAAGTGATTGTCTCTGACAAAAAAATTTGTCGAACCTTTATAGATGAGGGTGCCTCGATGTGTGTCATGTCTCTTACTTGCTGGAAAGCCATTGGCTCTCCCCCATTGAACGAATCCCAGAACACTCTTAAAGCCTTCAATGGCTCCGATTTTAATCCCTACAGTGTCCTTCCTTCATTGCCCATCATGTTAGAAGGCAAAATGGTCCAAGTTGAAGTGGAAGTCTTCGACGCTCCCCTTGATTATAATCTTCTGCTTGGCCGCAGCTGGATTGATTCCATGCACACAGTTGTGTCGACCCTTTTCCATGTGGTACATTTCCCACATCAAGGGAAGGTTGTCACTGTCGACCAATTAGCCTTCTTTAATTCTGATACCCGTAATGGTAATGTACCATTCATCGCTAAAACCCCACCAGGTTATGAGAACGTCGGTGTAGGCCTTATCAAAGACTCTTCGTTAATGGGTACTTTCCCCATTCCACCGCCCGATGTTCCATGCTAGTCCGTTGCTTGAATCAACATGATCTCCACCTCAATTCATGAACTTCCTGCTTCTTACAACCCCTAGATAGTACCTGACCCTGGAGATTATCTTCGTTACGACAATGAAATTACGTTAAGTCTGGTCAAATCTGCCTATTAGGCCATTCAATTGGCAACACCTTCTACCCCCTCTCTTGGTGAGTTGTCTCCCGATCCTTTTCATGTCATTTTTCCCACTGATCATGATCATGTTTGTCATGGAGGACATCCCTTGGGACGATGGACATCATCGTTCCATCCTCTTTCTAGAGCAACATACCATTGAGAACTACCAATGGATATCGACCCCGTCGACCATTGTCGTCATTTCAACCGTTCCCGGGTCCTCACATGATGTGTTTTCCGAAGGGAAATTAAGCAATATCTCACCCACGATTCCCCTCGACATATCCGTCAAACCTGGAATCATCGAAAATGTCCATATCGGAGCTTCATGTTCTTCTAATGAAGTCATCACACACACATCCCTTCTCAAATATTTTTGTGACATCTTCTCCTGGATCTAGGAAGAAATGTCAGGTATCGACCCTGAGATTGTGATACATGAGATCAAGACATACCTCGACGCTAAACCCATCCGGCAATGCCTTCATCTAGTTCACCCACGTAAAGCGGCGGCTATCAAGCTCGAAGTTGAGAAACTTCTTAAAGCCGGCTTTATTTATCTGGTGGCTCTCACTGACTGGGTTTCCAATCTTGTCCCGCTCAACAAGAAACAAGACGCAATTCATGTATGCGTTGATTATAGGGATATCAACAAAGCTTGTCCCAAAGGCAACTTTCCTACCACCTTCGTCGATCAGATTATCGACGATTGCGCCGGAAGTGAAATCTTCTCTCTTATGGATGGTTTCTTCGGGTATAATCAAATCAACGTTGTTCCTGAGGATCAACATAAGACTTCTTTTATTTGTCCTTGGGGCACTTTTGCCTATCAGAAACTTCCTTTCGGTCTCAAGAATGTTGGCACAACTTTTCAATGTGCTATGTCTTATGCTTTCCATGATATCAAGCACATCGTTCAAACCTATTTGGACGATTTACCCGCTCACTTAATGCGCCGAGTCGATCACCCAACCCACCTCCGAGCCATTTTCCTTCGCTGTCGGTACTACCGTATACGTTTGAATCCTCATAAGTGCATTTTCTGCATGGAATCCGACCGTCTTCTAGGTTTTATCGTTTCACGTCAAGGGATCCGGGTGGATCCTATAAAGGTTGAGGTGATACTTAATCTCCCTCCTCCTTCTACACTTCTCCAGTTGCAAAGTTTGCAAGGGAAAGCAAATTTTCTTCATCGTTTTATTCCAAATTATGCCGAGATAACTCATGGATTTACGTAGTTACTTAAAAAGGGGTCTGAGTTCGTATGGGATACCATCGCCAACAATTATTTTGAAGCTTTGAAGTTATCCCTCACGCGTGCCCTGCTTCACTTTCCCCCCGATTACAGTCGCAATTATTTCCTTTACCTTGCTGCCTTGGATTACACCATTGGTATGGTCCTCATCCAAGAGGATGATGCTAATGACGAACATGTGATTTACTACTTGAGTCGAAGTCTAACGCCTACCGAAATCAAGTATTTACATGTCAAAAAATTGGCCTTGGCTGCCGTCCAAGCCGTCCAATGCTTCCGACACTATATCCTCTCGCGCAAGACCACAATGATTTCTAACTGCAACCCTATGCAACACATTCTCACACGTCAATTGCTAGGGGGAAAATACTCCAAATGGATTGTGATACTCCAGGAGTTTGACTTGGAATTTGAAAGCGCCAAGTCTAAGAAGTCCTTAGTGTTTTCCAAGTTGATATGCGAGTTTCCCTATTCTGAAATGGAAAATGTAGCAGTTGATTTATTACCTGATGAATCCCTTTTCCTCATCAGCACTGATGATCTTTGTTATGGCGATATCATTATATATCTCCAAACCCAAACTTTCTAGCCAACTTTGTCCAGTACTAAGTGACGTCGAATACGATACCAAGATCGTCAATATATTATCCTCAGGGATACTCTTTATCGTGGTCATATGTCTGGGTATGCTACTGCCCATAAGATCTTACACGCAGGGTATTTTTAGTCTTCTTTATTTAACGAATGCATAATCATCGTTCAAAAATTCCATGCTTTCCAGACCTATAATCACAAGATATGGTTGCATCCTGCTCCTCCTCACCCTGTGGTCTCCGTTGGTCCCTTTGCGAAATGGGGCATCAATTTCATGACATGTCAACCTCACTCGGTCGGGGGGCATGGTTACATTATTGTAGCCGTCGATTACTTTACAAAATGGGCCAAGGAGATGCCAACATTTGAAAACACTGGAAAGACCGCAACATTATTCATTTTTAATCACATCATAGCTCGTTTTGGTGTTCCCCAGGCTATCGTCCCTGATCACGGTAGCCACTTTCGAAACTTCATGATGTCCGAACTTACTGAAAAGTTGGGTCTTCACCATGAAAACTCAATGCCCTATTACCCACAAGCCAACGGCCAAGTCGAATCAATTAACAAATTTCTCATAACTATGCTCCGACGAATGATAGGGATTCATAAAAAAAGTTGGCACACAATGTTGTTTTCGGCATTGTGGGCTTACCAGACATCTGTCAAGTCCACTACTGGGTTTACACCTTTCTGGTTAGTCTATGGTGTGGAAGCCATTCTCCCAATTGAATGCGAGATACCCTCTTTAAAACTAGTTGTTGAACTCCTACCCAACACTTCTGCTGAAGAAGAACGTCTATTGTATATTATGTGATTAGATGAAACTCGACGCGATGCTACCCTAGTCATAGAAGCTCAGAAAAAATGTGTCAAGGCCCAATACGACAAACATGTCAAGCCTCGCATTTTCTCCGAAGGTGATATTGTTATCCTCTATGAACAAGATCGAGATATGCTAGGAGCTAGAAAATTCGAAGCCATGTGGCAAGGTCCTCATATCGTTCGATGAGTTTTGGAAAAAGGAGCTTATGAGTTACTAGATTACGATGGTATCCCTTTGAGTGAACCCAGGAATGGGTTGTACTTGAAGAAGTAATATGCATAAAATCACCCGTGCATGAGTACTTGTATTTTTATTGTATCATACTTCTTGTGTGTTACTATAGCTTGATTTTGTCGTTATTTGGTCTCTGCCCTTATGTGATGTTGTGTTTGATTTCAAAATGTTGGAGTCTTCGCTACCCTACATTGGCTTCGCTAATGGCGCTAGCTGTAGTACTCAGAACCTTGCTTCCGTTGCATGGGCAATTTACGCCCCTACAAACGAACTTGTCTCCTTACGAGGTGTGTGTCTCGGTCGTGTGACCAACAATATTGTAGATTATAGCACCGTTATCGAATTATTGGTTGATTCTATCTCACTCGGAATACGTCATTTGGTTGTGCGACTCGATTCGCAGCTTGTAGTACTAAAGTTAAGTAATGTCTATACTATTTGAAGTCCTACTTTGTTACGGGTGTATTTGCGAATTCGCCTCTTGGAACGTTATTTTGATTATATTGAATATCAACATATTCCTAGATGTCTAAATACATTAACTGATGCATTGGATAATTATGTATTAGATAGACATTTGGATCATTTATAAATCAATCACATCAATTTTAACACAACACAAGATAAACCGATAGAAGTCGTCTGTATATATAACGATCAAAAGAGTTTTTCACAAAAAGTTTTGTCCGAAGACCAAAATGTCAAAATCTGAAGCTCATAGCTTCTACAAAGTGACATCATGGATGATGTTCATGGTAACACACGACTGCCCAGGCAACTCTACGAAGCAGTGGACTCATGGACTCTAACACTCCTACTGTATGACGTTGATCGCGTCATGGAACCTCTCCAAGAGGCATGTCTGGAATATCTACTGTCAAACCCTCTAGGTTTTGTTCCACTGCTTGATAATCCTCAGCGTATTGTGGCACTGGCGCTACCTCTCCTCACCGCTAAATAGGAGAAGTACTAGGAGGTCTGTAAGGTCCCACATCTGTGTCATCAACAATGAATTTTGTATTTAGTTTTTCGATGAACATATAAAAAACATTTGCATATGATAAAATTCACAAAAACATTTAAAAAGAAAAAAAAATTGTGTACTTCTTACCAAGTTCCCCCCACTGAGCATCCTCTGGCAGGACTAAGTCTGGATCTCCTCAGAAATCCAACCTGGCATAAGCATAATCGTCGACCATCAACATCTGTGGTCGCAGCTAGTCGAAGAAGGTATCATCATACTTGATAATTGGTCTAGCTATGTGTCGGGCCATGAGCTGACACCATCTCAGCATTCTGGGATCCCTGGGAGTTAGAAAATTCCACTCAACCTACAGTCTCAGTAATGGAACCCTCTCAAGAAAGAAGGACACCAACAAAGATCTGTACCCGAATTGCTTCAGGTTTCCTCATCTGCATTTGGTCAACTGCCTTTTCATGCTACGAAGCACTACATCTGCCCAGTTAAAAACTCGAGGTTCAGTACACTTTATGGAATACTGGAAGTAACTCTGTAGCACCATGTGAGGAGCGGAGCTCCCAGCCATCCAAGCTATGGTGAACAATATAGTATGTGTTAGCGTCGGAAGTCACTCCTGGATTGCTTGCAGGAGCAGAGCTCAACACCCATCAGTTTAATGTCACGATTTGTTCATAAAGGGATGATCGAATGGAGATAAAGGCTCGAGGAGATATCACTCTAACTCGGGGACTGGATCTGGTACGTAAAGAACAAAGGAGGTCTGGAATTCTAACTTTAGCCAATGGGTTGATTAAAAGATGAGTAGGTGGAGGACTTAGTAAGAAAGGTGAACAAACAACTCTGGGCAACAGGCTCACAACGGTTTGTAGGGGAAAAACTCTGAACGCAGGATCCTCCTGGTTCAGGGCTTCAAGAAACTGAAGAGAATACTTAACTGGATCCTCCAATTCCAAGTCATTCAGCGTTAAGGAAATCATAGGAACCGATTAGAGACTTCGTAACCATTACAGTGATCCATTACAACATCATCCTATAATAGCTACAACTCAACTGGATCCTCCAATTCCGAGCTGCTCTAACACAGTATAACAAAGATGTAAAGAAACTGGCATTCATAAGGAAAGAAGTCTCAGAAGTCCAGAAATAACCAGAAAATAGTGCTTCATTAAAGTTTTACAACCAGGAGCTTTGCTCAACCATCCATGATTACAAAATGGCAAAAATGCCTACATATACTCTTCCCTCCCTCTCGCCCAGTAGAGGCATCTCAGAATTTTCAATGGGTGACGTTTCCTCAATCAAATCTGTCCTTTGTCCCCCTCTCATACACTTATTTAATTCAGCATGGCTCACGCCAGGGTGGTAGCTGATCCCTTTGAATTTTGAATTGGCGTGTGCAGGTTCCTCTGGCGGCTTGAAAACTCGGCGTGGCTTCCCTGAGGAGAAAAGGTACAGGGGACCCTCCCGGGCAGACTTTCGGTCGGGATCTCCATACTCTACAATAAATGAGTGATGTGATTTTTGAGCCATCCTCTCTCTTCTTCATTAATCTCCAGCAAGTAATGGGATTTATCCCGCATCGAATCGATACCTGGGACATCACCGTGCCTTCCTGCTCTCAGGATCACTTTAAATCCCCTCTTTTGAGCTGAAGCGGATCCTTGGATTCCCTCGGGAATCACTGCTAAAACAACCCGATCCACAAGTCCTTTCCAATTCCTTCACGGCCTTCAGCACCTGACCGTGGTTATACCCGACTCTGTATCGGGGTTCGGGGTTTTGCAGTTCCCGCTATCGAGAACTCCTTACCTCTCCAATCCCTGATCTGTGACGAGCTCCTTTCACGCGCGAGCCCTTCTGAGCTTAACTCCTGTCGCATATGACCACACCTCCGCGACTGTGGCCTTACCCTCCTATCGGGATTACTCCTATCGGAGTTTCGGCACTTGCGATGTCACGATTCACAAGTCCTCCAGACTCGCGAATCTCCGATCCCCGATGGCTCCTTCCATGCTAGCCCTTCCGTCTCATCTCCCGCTCATATGACCTACTGCCGTGACCACAACCTTATCCCATCGGGGCTACGGGGTTCGCGAGTTCGAGATGCATGAACTCCTTGCTTCCGGGATCTCCGATATCCCGATAGCCAATGTGGGATGACACCTGTCCTCCACTACGACCCCTAACCCTATCGGGAAATCGCGTTTCGGGATATCGCGATTCCCGTTGTCATGTGCACGGAACTTTTAGTTCCCCGATCCCCGAATCTGCAGGATCTCTCGCCACGTGTCCCTGCTGATGGACGGTTCTGATCCAGTCAGGAAATCGCGGATCGCGATTCCTACATGTAAGAGTTTCTTACCTCCGAAAACTCAGATTTTTTGATGAACTGAACCCCGACTCTCCTCCTGATGTCTGACGCGTGTCCTGCCAAGATCAACGACTAGGATCTCCATCGGTATTTCAAGACTCGAAAGGTCTCAGTCCTCTTCCCCTTTGAAACCCCGATGACTCTAATATTCCGATGACTCCCCCGGGACTCCTCCTCCGCACACTAGGGCTTAACCCCGACGCAACTTCTCGAGATCCAATGGTTGGCGGGATTTCGTCGATCTCCTCTGTAAGATTCTGACCGTCGATTTCTCCCTCCTGTTGTACCTTTGTGCCCCGATACCACAATTTTTACTAATAGTATGGAGGGTCAAATCCCATACTCCCCAAATAGCTACTTTCCCTTTCTTTCTCTCTGCCTCGGGAACACAATGTAAGCGAAAGTAATCACTCATGGACAGCCCACCACCTCTACTACTAGTCAGGCTCACGTGGTACCCATGCCATGACAGTCCAGTCAAAAAGTAAATGTCCTCAATATCTAAGGACAGTGTGTGGACCCCTACATGGAATACCTATTGATCAGGATCCCACATATGCATAAGGTACTCTAATAACCTGACTTGGGCCCTCATGCCCGGGATACAAAAGTACTTCAGAAGGCCACAGTTTCTCAAAGCGGCAATAGTGGGTGGATGATTTTCAGCAATGGCATTATCTTATTCTTTCTCCCTTTCACACCATTGCATAACCATTTTGATGGCCAAATACCTACATAAGAAGAAGAAAAAGAAGATTAATAACTCTACTCACAATTTGGTTTTCTTTCATAGAGCAAAAATTAACAATTTTTTATGCTTTGCGGTTCTCGCAGGTTCCCTTTGAGAACCTCGTAGGCTGTTGTGGGCTCACCTGCGAGAATGACCCATTCTCGTAGGTCCCATGTAGCCCACCTGCGAGAATGGCTGAGCGCAAGTATGGCTCACAAAACCAACTCAAAAATAATTTTTTTACGAATGAAAATGAAAAATAAAACCATGAAAGAGTAGAGGACAAAGAGCCTACCTCACTATTGCTGACAACTTGTCGAATGAATGCTCGTAACTCCCGCAATCTGACACTGAACTTTGAGGGTAAAAGAGGGGTTTTGGGGCTCAAATAGTGAAAAGTGAAAATGATATGGTAAAAAGAGTTTTATTTCTTTATATTGACTTTTACCATGTTATTTAATTTTTAATAATTGTTTATTGATTAAAACATAAACCCTAATGCCCTTTTGAGTGTAACTTTTGCAGGCATAATGACTTCGATGTTCATGTACAGGGATGCAGACATAATTTTTCTTTTTTTATCACATATTTTGATTGTTTTTTATGGTTTTTGTATAAAACCTCGAGCTTGGTCTTTGTCCGTTCTCACGCTCGAAAATACATGAGAACGCGACTGAGCATACTTTTATCACTTTTTCGGGCTCAACAATGTTATACGAAAAAGGAACCCCCCTGGAGTCCTCTTTAAGCTCTTTTCAGACTCTCTAAACATGAAAAGATAGCCGAGTGACCATGCTATTTTCACGCTCGATAAAGTATTTGAAGAAAGCATCTGGTGGGCAATAATTTATCTCTTTTTCGGTCTCATCAGACTATTTTACGAAAAAGGAACTGAGAGAGTTCTCTTTTAAGTGTTTTTCCAAACTCTATAATCATGAAAAACCTTCGAGTTTTCTATCTTTGGACTCGTTAAAAAAACATCGACAAACCCGTAATGGGACCGAACAACTCCTTCTTAGGGTTCGTTAAACATACTCCGAAGGACTTATCTGAAGGATAAGCTTATATCAAAAAGCATATGTTATCCTCCTCAAGCTTGCGTAAAAATAAAGAGGTACTCGCCATAAATGGTGGGGGGGAATTTGGAAAAGGGATATGTTATCATCTTCATATTAATTGGCAGTAAGTGTCGCTCTTGAACATGACACCCTCTATTCATTATTTGAAGCCGGTTTGGGAAATCCATTTGTCTCTCATTCGATTTGCTACAAGGTCATTCCCTGTGTCG